>JAANQP010000397.1:0-217095 GCA_011320165.1 Fusarium protoensiforme | reverse complement strand
CGGTTATCCCATCAAGGGCCGGGCTTTAGCTATAACAAAGAACACAATATCAACACTTCATAGCATTATATCCCAATGCTAATACTATAGCTTCTTTTTAGTCTTTTCCCTTATATATCTTAGATATGTCATTAATAGCAATAGAAGACTTATACCTAACTGCATCATAAAAAGTTAGATAACCTCTTAATAGGTATAAAGCTACCTACTCTAACCCCCTATATAAGAATTATTCCTCTTTAGCTTCGAATAATTCTTTAATTTCAAACAAAAATGAACACAATAACGATCTGTAACTCCGACGACGCTAAGGCGTCAGCCTAATCTCGATGCACCCAACCGGCCCGGCCCCAGGGGTAGATAGAGAATAGAGCTCCGCTTCAACCCCGAGCGTCCACCGTGAAGATAAGATATCCAATCGCAACCACACGAGGCGCTCACATGGCACGATTCTATCGGAATGCCTTATCGCTGCGCACGCCTTTAGTCATCTTCGGCCGCATTAGCTCGACATACTTTGGACGAGGTGTCATCGATTGTTGAGTAACGACCCACAGGGGTCCATTGACTAAGAGCCCTCTTAGTAACGACGCCGGTGTTGCAATCAAGTGATGCGTCGGTGGGCCATTGTGTGGAGATGGTTATCGGTATATAGAAATGGTGATGGGAAAGGTTGAGAGAGGCAAACATCTCTGAGACAACAAGGTTATCATCCAACAAGATGCCGTCTGAAGTCGCTACAACAGCTTTCCGCTATAGCTTCACCGATGACTATAGCGAGGGAGCCCATCCGGCGTTGCTCAAGGCCTTGATAGCCAGCAACGAGTCTCAAGAGACGGGATACGGACACGACACATACTGCGACCTGGCCCGACAAAGGATCCGGCTTCATCTTGGCCGTGACGATGTTGGCGTCTTTTTCGTGCCGAGCGGAACATCAGCTAATGCCATCTCCATCGCCGCGTGTCTGCGACCGCACGAGGCTGTCATAGCTGCCAGTTCTGGACACATCGTCACAAGAGAGACGGGTGCGGTCGAGGCCAGCGGGCACAAGATCATCAACGTCGAACCACGCAACGGAAAGTTGACGCCCGAGTCCATCGAACGAGCCCTAGAAGACAACTGGCATTTCCCCCACATGGCCAAGCCCCGGCTCGTATACATCTCCAATGCTACCGAGTTTGGGACGATATATACCAGGAGGGAGCTTGCTGCCATCAAGCTGGTCTGCGAGGAGCGCGGCCTCATCCTGTTCCTGGATGGAGCTCGCATCGGGGCTGCACTTACATCGAAAAGCAACGATATGACGCTTCAGGATGTCATGGAGTTGACGGATATCTTTTGGATCGGAGGTACCAAGAATGGTGCACTCCTCGGTGAAGCTGTGGTGGTTAAGAATGCACAACTGGCAGCCGACTTTGAGTTCTACGTCAAACAACATGGTTCTCTACTAGCCAAGGGCCGTATCATCGGTGCCCAGTTTGCAGAGCTGTTCAAGGAGAACCTGTACTTTGACCTCGCGCGGGGGGCCAACCTGGCAGCCGAGAGGCTTTCGAGGGGCATCTCCAAGGCGGGATACTCGGTGCACGCCGTGACAGAGACCAACCAGGTGTTTGCGGTGCTTCCTTTAGGCTTGATAAAGATGCTGCAGAAGCACTTTACGTTTTACGTGTGGGAGAAATGGGGTGACGATGAGGCTATTATCCGGCTGTTGACGACGTGGGCGACGGATTCGACGCAGGTGGAGATATTTGTTGGGCTGGTGAATGACTGGGCGAAATGAGTGAAGCTGTATACAGCTTGGGTACCTAATATGGAATTGAAATGATGATCAAAAGCGATTTTATAGATTTATGAATACAAAATAACTAATTGCTTTGCTTGTCCCTCGTGATTCGTCCTTGGCACGCCCTTCCAGTGATCAGTATCACAGGAAGCAGTTCAAGCAGCGACATCTCATTCTTCACCAAACGTGACATGGCCAATTCTAGTATTAACACAAAATAGACTCAGCTAAAATGGAGCAGCCATCGCCCAAAGTCCTCGAGGCCTTCTCCACCTCAGGCGAGCCAGTTCCAATCGATGGTGGCAGGGGCTTGTGCTTCCAGGCGGGGATGTCGTCTTGAAGCCCTCAGATGACGACCAAGAAGCGAAATGGGTTGCAGAATTGTGCGAATCCCTCATCTGAAAAAGCCCATCAGAGTACCACATATCACGGCCGTTACAATCACCACACGGCTTCGTCTTTGAAGGCTGGACGGCTTGGGCGTTGGTGCCAGGCAGAGCAGCCCCGTCATCCAACTTTGAGGCCACTTTGAAGGCCTGCCGCGCCTTTCACACTGATCTTGCTACTCTCTGTACCCGAAAGCCCCCATTTCTGGCCGAGAAACGGAATCGCTGGACCGAGGCAGACCTGGTGGCGTGGGGGGAGAAGTCAATGAATGACGTGGCAGATGTCAACGCCGGCATACTTTCGCTTGTCAACCCAGTTCTTTAGTAGCTTTAATAACTAAGAAAAGAATTACCGTTAGACATTGGGAGCCAACTAATTCATGGAGACATCATTAGAAACGTTCTCTTCAACAACAGTGACCCAGCAGCCCCGGGCATCATTGACATCACCCCCTACTGGCGACCCGCCGCGTTTGCAGAGGCCATAGTTGTTGCAGACGGACTTGCGTGGCATGGCCAAAGCTAAAATCTAGTCGAGATTTACGGTACGGATGAGGTGCAGTTGCAGTTGCCCGGGAGGGTGCGATGCTTGACGTTTGCGATTGACCCGGATGAGGCTTGGGTTAAGGACAACTGGCCACGCACTGATTATAGTCGAGCCACAGAAATTGTACAAAGAAGTATAAATAAATATGGTAAAATACCGAGATCTCTTTGTTTTGGAAGAGCGTAGAGTTACCCTGACCAAATTCTTGTACATGGAACGACGGGAATGGCTCAACCCTAGGTGCTCAACACAGCTATAACGTGGTACGTGTTTAAACTAATGCAAATGTTTTATTACACCAAATCGAGAATATTTGAGCTGTGTTTCTACGAGATATATGCCTAAACCAGATTCAATATGTATATGAGTATCCGTGACCCATTCCTCCTACCTAGACGCGGTGCTCATCTGGGTACCTACTCGTGGGTAAGCAAAGCCCTAGGAGATCGCGGCTTGGAGGATTGAAATCATTGGCCAACGTTATGTATTTAGGAACTATCCAAGAGTAGAGAAACTGCCTGCAATATTAGATGCATAAATCCCCTTTGTGCGCAGCTGGGATCCAGATCCAGTCATCGTTTCCCCTGATCTGAATACTTCCATCCTGCTCCAATCTCGCCAAGCATAGCGCTCTTACTTCTGCTCAATCTTTCCAATCTCCTCATGTCCTTCAAGTCCCTTGCGTGCCTCATCCCACGCCTTGTCACCAGGATACAGCTGGCCCCTGAGATACGCCCAAGTCACCCTCTGTACAGCCGCCAGCCTCTCTGGGCTCTCATCCTGACACTCGAGTGCGTCCCAGCCGCTAATACCTCCAAATCCATGACGTCCCTCCTTGATACAAAACGAGGCCTTGGGTCCCGGAGCAAGAGTGTATGGATCAGCGTGCCAATCGGCACCTCGGGTCGTCAGGTGAGGACCAACATCCGAGTCACCCCAGACGATAAGAGAAGGGGTGCTCATGGTGCTAAAGTCAGGGTTGTGGAAGGGGATCAACTTGGTTCTTCCATTTTCAGAGAGATCTGATCCACCGGTTCCAGTACCGCCGATGATCACGCCAGCCTTGATGCGCTTGTCAGCAAGCTGGGTCTTGGCTCCATCCCGGGGATCAGTGTTGACTGCCCCAAGAAGAACGGTGGCAGTCATTCCCCCGAGCGAGTGGCCCGCAACAGCGACCTTGGACTTGTCAATTCGGCCCTTGAGAAGGGGAACAGTCTCCTCGATGGTGTCGAGATTGTCCAGGATGCGGGCCATGTCCTTGGCCCGCGAATCCAAGAACAGCTCCCGGATGCTCTCGGCGTTGAGCTCAAAGCCAAGCTGTCTAGAGCTCAAGTGGGTAGGCTGGATGACGACGAAGCCGTGCGAAGCCCAGAAGTCGACGATAGGCCCGTAGCCCTTGAACGAGGAGAGGTAGTTGCTGGGACCATGGCCGTGGGAGAGGAGAATGATGGGGAGGGAATCTCCAGTAGACGGAGCCGTGACCTTGAGCTGCAAGTCAACTCGACGGTCTGAGATGGGGATGACGACAGGGCTGAAAGTCAAGATGGGAGTGGGAGAGTTGACGGGGATGTCGGCAGCGCCACCGATGAGAGAGGTGTTGGGGAACTCCATTGTTGGATGTTGTAAGAATTGATCTTGGGGTAGTGTAAGATGCTTGAGATGATTGAATATCCTGATGAGTCGTTCTATGAAGAACTATTGCAGGGTTATATACATCTTCTACTTGTCAGAGTAGAGGTGGACCAATAAGAGATCAGATACCAGAAACGGCATAGTGTCTGGATGCTCGAGGCGTGATTGGCCCCGTCTTAACTCCGAAGCAGCCTTCACCTCCGGACATCTCAAATTGTCCGGCATAGCCCTACAAGCATGTATGTAAGACTCGGAAGTAGTGGCTTAGGACCGCATCAGAAGATTACTCGAGCTGACAAATGGTTTTGTTGCCATATCCATCTCATATGGTATACCAGCGCCTTAATTCCAGGTTCCACTCGTACTACTTCGCAAAAATGGCGATCATTGATTAGTCCTACACACTTTTTGGTGAAGCTTACTTCGGACTCTGAGGGTCGGATTTACAACCAATAAATTCCCTCAGCCGTATAAATGTAGCAAGGCGCATGTTGGCCGTGCCAGGTTGGATGAACGTTACCGAGGCATCGACTGCCTTGAATAGCAAGCCAGAAGAAAATGGGTGAGCCCCGGTGCTCACCCTATTATTTTTTGCGCATGGTTAGGAGATTAAATAGTAGCCTACCTAGTCTCTAAGCCAATGATAATTGACTTTACTTCATGGCCTCCCAAGCAATAAGAGGTATACCTATAAAGAATCCTTATTTAGATAACTTATGGTAATCGATAGGAGTTTCAACGGCTCCAATGGCCACTTTGAGAGTTTGTTTGATAATAAGACATGAGACTTTGGCTCGTCCTTCCTTGACAAGCAACTATCTTTATTGTTAACCACATTCTCATTAGACAGCCATACTGCTCATCGGTCTATAGTAATATTTACTGAACAATAGATTATCAGTTCATAAGAGATTCTCGTTCATCTAAGCTCTGAATCCCGGGCCCATTGAGCGCAAGCCTCACAGCCACTATAGTCGTACCAAGTTTGAACATCACCATCCCAAGGCAAAGCCTAATGAGGGCACAGCCCATTCATTGTCGTGTTTGTTTTGTCCCGCTAGATCGCCAATGTCCCAGCATGAATCCGGCGACAGCGTATGTAACGGGATTCCCGCGACGATCACGGAGTCCACGTTCATTTACCTCGAGGTGAAGGTGGGAAAATCTCAAGGTTACGGTGTTCCACAGCATTAGGTTTTAATGCTGTCATGTGTTTATCAATATGTTCTTTGATATTATGCACGGTAACTCCTCTTGGAGGCGTCGTTGATATCAACAAGGAGGGAAAATGAATGATGTCGTGTGTTCCTCCTTATTGAGGAGAGTCTTGGTAGGGAAGGCGATAATGTCTTTGCCAGTGGGCCTGCACAGAGAATACTGTGACTAGCCGCACCCCTTCGTGCAACGACCATCTATCTATTTTACTTAGTTATCCCATCAAGGGCCGGGCTTCAACAATGACAAAGAACATAATATCAATACTTCATAGCATCATAACCTACTGCTAACACCGTGACCTCTTTTTAGTCTTCTCTTGCATATCTTGGACGCGTCATTGATATCAATAACAGAAGACTCATATCTAACTGCACCATGAAAGGCTAAATAAACTCTCGGAGGGTGTAAACCTCTGCCTTCTCTAACCACCCGTACGAGAGGTGAGATTCGATATTGGCCGAGAAGAATGATCCCAGACGGCCTCGTCGACATTTTGATTCGGGTCTTGAAAGTCGACGGATTTTGTGCACCCCGTCTTAATATGACAATATCAAGCCCTCCCATGGCATCTATGGTGTGCTGGACCAAGGACTCAATCTAGGCTTGCTGCGTGATATCAGCCTTGATCGCCAAGCACGCTGGTCTTGGTGGCAGGTATCGACTATCTTTGACTTTAATATGTGTCTTCTAGAGCTGGCTGACGAGTTTCTCGGCTCGCTCCCGGTTTGAAGCGTAGTTGACGACAACCCGAGCCCCCGCCTGAACAAGTCTCTCGGCCACTGCAAGCCCCGGCCAGAGATCACCAAGGCTACAGAGTTGTTGATTGGGAATGGCATGGTTGTAAGAATGCATATCGTGATCGGGGAAAATAGTCACGGTCGAGCGTCTTTATGCATGGTTGGTGCTTAGCTCGTATCACGGGTTTAGTTAAAGGAAATTTTGATGGCGTCCTCCCCGTGGGCAACGGATACTTGCCATGAAATAACAATAACGAGGAATGCGCTCTGAGCACCAAGAATCTAATTCTGGGCTACCTAAACCACCGTAAGGAATCGAAATTGTAAATACGACGTCCTAAAGCATCGCTGCGAAGTCCATGTAAACTAAGCACCGCCCGGTGTATAAACGGTAGGGCCTGCAGAGACGGAAAGGCCTTAGAGTTGATCGACCCCTGGATTATTTTGGCTGGTAGACCGATAGTGTTCCGTGAAGGCTTTCCAGGATCTTGATAGAGATATTTTACGTGTTATTTCCCCAAGTAAACCGATCACCAGAACATCCAACACCACGTTCAGTTCCTTCAGCATGGATAGTCCCTCCGAGAGCAGTGAAGTATCAGGCACTGTGATTTCTTTGTCTACTTAGGTAACTTGTTTTCGCAATTACAAGTCACTGCCCTATAAAATGGGTTAAAAAGCATTATCAAACAATAATAGATACTAGGTACTATCATCACACTGTGTTGTACATGCAGTTTCGGGACAATAGCCATGGTTACAAGCAAAAGAACACAGCCCTAGATAACCATCACTCAATTCTGGTAATGGACATCCACGGACATTTACCACCTCAGGAGCCTCCTTAGGCTGCTCGCCGAAAGCTGTGCATGTGCAAGGACCTGGAGGGCAGTATCCATAGCCGCAGCAGAATTTGCAAAGACCGAGGTAATTCTGCGATTCGCCGCCTGCCACTGTTCCCTCGGCACAAACCGCGGTTGAACTTGGGGCTTCCTCTGACGTCGTGGTCTCTGCTACTGTCCTCATCGTCGTCATCCGTGTACTTCTCGTGAAACAGTCAGTTACATGTACTTGTGAGCCAGTCAGTTGAATATCTAACCTGTCGGCCTTTCTTGTAGACAATTGGGACTTGGTAGTCGATTGGGACTTGGTAGTCGGGACGGGTGTCGGGGTAGGTGTTCCTTGTAGAGATTGTGTAGCATCTTCTTGACTGGCGGAACTCGTCACAGCAGCCTCCTTGGGTGTATTCTTCTTCGCAGCCAACGACCCTCCAACACCGCCGCCCACTGCTGCCCCAATTACGATCAGGGAGATGACAACCGCAGCAATCAACAAGCTACGTCGGATCCCCCAGATCATCTTTCTCGGGGCCTGTCCAGCACCACCTTGCTGCTTCTCGTGTTGGCCGTCGACCGAAAGGGGGATCGGTTGTTGTGTCTTGTCGGGTTCGTAATAATACTTCGGAAATCGCTCCTCCAAGTAGTGATTTGCTTGACCTATCTGATCAGGATGGATCACTTCTGGGGAGTTGAGTTCGGTTGGCGAGGTGGCCCTTTGCTTCTCAGCATGGGAATCATAAGAGTTTGCTGCTGGAGTGAGCAAGTATTCATTCATACAACACGCACAAGTCTCTCACCGTTCCAGACCATAATCAAAGATTGGACTGAGCCTTGGTCCTGAGGGTCGTCAAGGCAGAACGGATAGGAAAAAACATGAACGGAAATTGAAGTGAAATGATCGCGTCGGACCGATTATAAACCAGCCGAGCAAGTGGAGATACAAAAGATCCATTCTCCCCTTTTTCGACTCGGTAACATGTCAGCCCCCTGTCGGCTGTCAGACGTGATGGAACCGCCAACAGGGGGCAGTGAGAAATATGGCCTAGCTGGGATGGTCGCTTGGAACATGGACCACCTGTAGGGCTACTCTGGTAGTCAGAGTATCAAGGGGGAGAGGCGAGCTCAAGATGAGGGCGCTTGCTGCCATGCCGGCTTTTTACAACTCCGGGGTTCTTCAAGGATGTATTAAATAAATGGTACGTATGGTAGCACAGGAGGGGTCAGCTGTCTGATCCGGTTTGGCAAGTTAACATGCGGTATGCTCGTCAACATACTGTTCAGGTATGATTGTCCGTAGCATTGTGTTCCAAGATGGGAGGCACATGTCGAATTGATGTCTTGGAGTACGTTATGACACTTTTATAAACCCAAACAAGCTTGAAAGACAGAACTTTAAGAACGGACTTGGTGGTGTGCCAGAGCCAGGTTCCTTGTTAGAAGCTACGCTGTTTCTCGGCACTCGTTTCCAGGATTGGAAAGAGATGATGCGTCGCTTGCCCAGAGGGGATTTCCGCAGTGATATTACGGTTATAATTACTCCGTAGCGGTCAGGTACGCAGTCAGCACATCAGGCTTTGAAGTAAGCAGAGGTATCAGATTGGGCAATAGCCCCGGGATGACTGTCCGCTGCCCTATACCCATCATGGCTCTTCGGAAAGCTGAGCTTATTAGTGGTTCGCCTATCTTTCTGTGGTTTTACCCTGGTTTCAAACTCCACTAATAGGGAACTGACCGCCAGGGTCAAGAAAAAAGAGAGACGCCAGTATTAACCCTTAAGCTTATCTATAAAGATGATAAATAGAGTATAATAAGAATGGATAAAGAAGCTCTAAACCTTTACCTTTATTATAGTATATCTTAAGCTAATTATTATGCTTAAGAGGACTCTTGATGTTCTGGTGTCTAGTTCATTTCTCGAACCGCGCGCTAACTAGCCGAGATCATGTTCGCTGATGTAACCCAATACAGGCATTGAAACGGAAACATCCGTGACGGAAAATCCGCCGTCACACGGGATAGGTACCCGTGGATTAGTAATGCTCGCTCGCCTGGATGCTGACGGCCTGGTAGGCATCGAGGAGCATCCGTCATCGGTCATTACCCTTGTTAAATCGGACTCACCCGTCTGTCTTCCTTGTATCTCTCAACGAAGGAACCGTCCCGTAGATCATGGAGACGGATATGGAGAAGAGGCCTGTCGCCGCGCAACAAGGTGGCCAGAGACCACCGAGGACCCGGACAAGGATCACCACAGCCTGTACGCGGTGTCAGAAACGGAAAATCCGTGTAAGCCTTTCCCGTCAGTTGCATCCCCTACTGTCTTGAGCAGAGGTAGGATAAATGAATGGATTTATCGTACTGTTCGTGTCACTGGATGCTGACAACCGTAGTGTGATGCTCTGTCCCCCGCGTGCAGTGCTTGTCAGCGAGCAGGTGCACCATGCGTCGGCGGAGGAACATCGCGAGAGTTTTCACGCAGGTAGGTGTATTCACATGCACAAGAAGAAGTCCAACCGAGCTAACCGCAGTCCCAAGTTATGTCAACGATCTGGAGGCTCGTATCAAGTGGCTAGAGTCCATTATCCAGGAGCACGCCCCTAGTGTAGACTTGAGCGCCGGACCAGGCCGTTCACCGAGCAGCGACGGGGGTAATTCACATAGAGACTCGCAGCCTGCGCAGCAACATAATCACCAAGTTGAAGACGCCCAATCTCCCGGCAAGATAACTGATCAAATCGGTCTCATCTCCATCACAACTGGCACAGATCTTCGTTTCCTAGGTCCATCGAGTGGACTCTTCTTCACAAAGTTCGTCTTGGCTGGCCTTGGAAAACGGCTCCATGTCGACAAGGACACATCCTCGGACACTGCAGTCGACAGTGTGGCCATCCCTTCTGACCTCTTGGTCCCTCAGCCAAAAGAACTGCCCTCTGATCAGAGGCATGCACGATGGCTCTCCCAGACCTACTTCAACACGGTCCACCTTCAGTTTCCGTTTCTACACGAGCCGTCTCATTGGGAAGCCATGGACAAGATCTACGCCGACGTCGATGTGGGTGCAGCAGCCGAGTTCCAGGTCTTCATGGTCCTGGCGATAGGAGCTTCCATCCTCTCGCGCCGGACAAGGGTCATGCTATCGCCCGAGGGCTATTACGCGTCTGCCATGAAGCTCGTGGCCGGCGCCATCAAGACGTCTTCAGTAGGCAGCGCGCAATGCATCCTGCTTCTTCAGATGTACACCCTCAACAACCCGACATCTGGTCTCAGCCTCTGGACACTTCATTACCATTGCCTCGCGCTGACTGTTGAATTGGGGATACACCGAAACATCCCCGAGTCCACCTTCCCCCTCTTTGAAAGAGAGATGCGCCGCCGAATCTTTTGGTGCACGTATACAATAGATCGGTTATTGAGTACGTTAATGGGCCGACCCCTAGGTGTAGTCGATGAGCAGTGTGATCTCAGTGTAAGTAGCAAGTATCCTTCACACCCCCTATCGACTCGGAACTAACTCATCTAGTACCCGTCAGACATGGATGATGGTCATCTCAAGTCAGAGCACCCGAAGCCTCGCCAGAACGACGAACCTTTGACCAACATGACCAGTGCCATTCATCTCTTTAAACTTGCCAGGTTTAACAACGAGGTTAAATGCGTCCTGTACTGTGTCGACCGGCAATATCCCCCGTACACGAGCCCCGTCATCGTCGACAACGAGGCTTGGAAAGCCGATATCCTGACTCGATTGCGACAATGGAGGCGAGACATACCGCGGCACAAGGAGGCGAGCGCACGGCACTATATTAATATCTTGTGTGAAATCAAGTATCACGAACTTGTCATGCTCATTCTCCGACCAAATCCTCGCTTCCACGATCCCGACAAAGCGGCCATTCGTGAATGCTTTTCCAGCGCCATGGCCTGCAGCGAGCTCTACCACAAGTTGTACGTGACCAACATGCTTCACTTTGGCTGGATCAGCGTCCATTCTCTCTTTCTATGCGTCATGGTCATGTTTTACTGCGTCTGGACACCTCGGGGCATCGCCGACGAGGCAGACTTCGACTCTCTGATGCGGGCCTTGAAAGTTTCGTCAGATGTCCTCAGCGCCATGGGGGAGTATTGGCCAGAGGCAAAGAAGAGCCGTGACGTGCTTGACCGTGTTTCAACGGCCACGATACGAAGATTCACGCAGAACTTGAACGCGGCACGAAACAACCCAATGCCCCCGAATTCACAGGCACCCATGGCCGTTCCGTCGCTCAACCACACCGCTGATTGGAACAGCATTGACGTGTCTTCAACCAGTTTCCCATCACTCCAGTTTGAGGATATCAATCTGGGTGATGTTCCCTTTGGCCTTGGCTACGAAGCGTTTGACCAGTCCTTCACGTCTACAGACATTCTGTCTCAGTTCTTCAACTCGGGCACAGATGTCATGATGGGAGAAGCTTATGACTTTGATCATGGCAGGGACAGAGAGGTGGATGAGGCATTTGGCGAGGGCATACAGGATTTTGGACATGGTTACTAGTGCACGATTGCGGACCTGAAGGCCACAACATTCACTGAATATATTCACATGGCAATAGTGTACCATAGACAAGTTCACATAGCCACATACACTCACTCGAGGTGATTCCCGACACCCTGTCTTTCTTCTCAAAGCTATAGAGCATTGCACTGCATGTACATTTGCCGGGTCACAGGTCAGCTTCTCTCTCTTGGACGAGATGCAATAAAGACCTGGCTTGGTGAGATCATTTGACAAACAATATATAATGGCCTCGTAAGGAAACAAAGGGATCAGGCAGAGCGGAAACGAAAGGAGGGGTCATGTATCCGGCGCGAAAGCCGAGGGCTGATCGGCGTATTTCCCCGCGTCTACTTGCACAGTGACTGGCTCCTTGCTATATAAAACCTCTCTTCCACCATCCTGCAATTATTGACCCCATCCCATCCATATCAAGTAACCCAGTTTAAGTTTAGCTCAACAATATCCAAGGTCATTAGTAAAGCCGCCATGCCCCTGTACACAGTCTCACACGCCGCACCTCTGAGCCTAGGCCAGAAAGAGGCACTGGCAGAAGCCATCACCCATCTTCACGCAGACAGATTCCAGACGCCTCGCTGGTACATAAACGTCATCTTCACAGACGCTTCCGCTCAGACAGTCTTTGTGGGTGGTCGCCAGGTAAGCTTGGCCCTCATCATCTCTCCGCCCTAGTACAAGCCCATGCTGATCAACAACGGGGGAAGCGCCTCGTGAATCACATCACTGCCCGCGTCCGCAGTGGCCCTACACGAACTCGAGAGGCATTCAATGAACTCTGCAGCGAGATCAACTCTGCCTGGCACCGCATCGTGCACCCCGACCTCTCAGCCTCGGAGCTGCCACCCAGGGAGCTCGAGCTGGCTGCCATCTTCATCACGGGCGAGCTTCTCGCGGGCATCAAGGTTGGGTTTCCGGTTCCTGCTGCAGGAACTGAGATTGCGTGGGCCAAGGAGCATTTTGAATCATTCAAGGAGAGGGCAGCGTTGGGTGACCAAGACTTTGTGGACTATGTCAGGGAGTTGGAAAAGAAGCCTGGGTTCAGAGAAGTCAAGTAATCCAGCATAGCCGCATCGGACAATTAGGCATCTAGATAACGCCGAAAGCATTTAGCCAGCCAGAATTCTCACACTTATCAAGGCTATTATCCAGTGCTTGGCGCGAATCCTGCGTTGACGGGTATTCCGCGCTTTATAATCAGCCTCTCACGGATATTCCGCCTACGCGACCGGGGTAGTAGTCCGCTATCAAGACACCGCAGCAGATTTTCCAGAAATAGCTTGCGCATCAATTAATAACTCGAGTAAGATGAGATCAATGAGACGGGACGTCTCCGAGAAGATGCCAAGATGTGCGAGTTGGCCCGAGATCCGTCGTAAACCTCTAGAGTGACGTATCTCTGTTCCTTCAGACTTACTGTTATAAAAGTCGAGCTTGTCCGAAGAGTGAATCAACATCTTCACAATCAACACTCTCACAATCAACATCCTCACAATTAACACCTTCACCCCTTTTCTATCCAACCACTATTATTCATCTCTCCACAATGTCTAGCCTACCAAACACTTACAAGGCCTGGGTCATCCCATCCGCAGGCGCACCCCTTGAACTTCAAGAGCTCGAACTGAAGCCCCCCAGTGCGGGA
The DNA here is from genome assembly GCA_011320165.1 of Fusarium protoensiforme. Classification (NCBI taxonomy): domain Eukaryota; kingdom Fungi; phylum Ascomycota; class Sordariomycetes; order Hypocreales; family Nectriaceae; genus Fusarium; species Fusarium protoensiforme. The sequence goes on along the minus strand of JAANQP010000397.1, from coordinate 203,753 downwards.
GAGATACTTATCAAAGTCCGCGCCTGTGGTGTGTGCTTCACAGACGTGGCGGTCCAAAATGGTGGACTCGGCGACGTCTTCCCCAGAGTTCCCGGTCACGAGATCGTTGGCGATGTCGTCGCCATTGGTGAGGGGGTCAATGGCTTCTCTCTTGGTCAGCGAGTCGGCGGTGCATGGCTTGGAGGTCAGAATACATTCATCCCCTTTAAAGTTGAGGTGTGCTAACAAAATACAGGCCATGACAACGTCTGTAGGTCATGCCGCCGCGGTCTCTTCCAGTCTTGTAGCAACGCCGTCTACAATGGAGCCAGTAGAGATGGCGGCTACGCCGAGTACGTCTTGCTTCGCTCCGAGGCGGCTGTTTCTGTGCCTGAAGACATGGACCCTGCCGAAGCAGCACCGCTGCTCTGCGCCGGCCTGACCGTCTTCAACGCCATCCGCAAGGCGCACATCGAGCAAGGCAACCTGGTGGCTGTTCAGGGCATCGGCGGTCTTGGTCACATGGCTATTCAGTACGCTCGCAAGATGGGTTACAAGGTCGCCGTCGTCAGCTCCAGCGCCGCCAAGAAGGATCTGGCACTACAGCTCGGTGCCCACGCCTACATTGACACCAGCTCCGAGGACGCGGTCAAGAAGCTCCAGGAGCTCGGCGGCGCAGCTCTCGTCCTCGCCACCTCCTCCAACGGCAAGTCTGTGGCTGCTCTCACGGCAGCGATGCAGGCCGGCGGAAAGATGCTCCTTGTCGCCGCCTCGGGCCCCGTCGAGTTCAACACGACCGATCTCATCATGGGGACCTCGGCAGTTCAAGGCTGGCTCACTGGAAACGCTCACGACGCCGAGGATACCATCGATTTTGCCAACAATTTCGATATCAAGTGCATGATTGAACGTTTCGCCTTTGAGGAGGCTCCCAAGGCGATGGAACGCATGACATCGGGCGCTGTTCGATTCCGCGGTGTGCTTGTGTTTGAGTAGCTACCTGTCCCCGGACTGTATCAATCAAAGATAGACTAAATAGACTTGTTTATTGGCTACATTATTTGTTCTCGAGAATGGACCCTCCCAATAGGATATGATGATGCCGTGGCAGACTGCAAGTCGTCGAGCCAGCCAACCTCACAGAGTCCATTTCGTTGACTTGCTAGCGTGATCTGCTTACCCATACCCAGTCTTGGCAGAATCGTACTAAACAGGAGACAACGGGGTCTTTCTGGGGTCTAGTCAAACGGCAATCAGCCTCAAGGTCCTTCGGTTCGGAAGTTTTGTCATTCCTCTCAAGGCGGCAGTGGTGTGGCCAGACCACAGCTTTGGCACGAGACAAATCATACCTACTCTAAGGATAATACTAAGAAGGAATAAAATAGCTAAATAAGAGAACCATCTTTCTCTAATTATCATCTCCAAGTTTGACGATTTTTATATGCTATTATATATATCATTAATTTCTAATCTATTTTTCTCCAAATACTCACCTGAATAACGGAGCTGCATGCAAAACCTTCATTAGCAAAAGTTATCATCGCCCGCAGACCAGATAACTTACCGGAAGAGTGTGGTGACAGGTGTCTTCTTGGCAGCCTCTTCGAGGCACTTTGCCATGGCCTCTGCGGGAGTGAGAACAACATTGGTGGGCTGTTTCTGATCGACTCGTCAATCACCCTTCCATATCATCTCGCTCGGAAGGGCACATACCTTGTTGACGGGAACACCAGGCAGATGGTTAGGGTCCTCCTTCTTGCGGTAGTTGCAAGCCCCCTCGTGGTACAACCACTCGATCTTGTCCAACTCTGTGGTGACCCAAACTCCAGTATCGGGCAACTTCATGGGCCCTTTGCTGGAGCCAGAATCAACCAACAGAGATGCCTTCTCGCATCGCGACACACGGTGGTCCGAAACATCGAAGGTCTTGAAATCGGACATGTTGGGGAGCTGCTTATCCAGCACGGAAATAACCTTCAACGAGAAAGATGTGCAACGTCCTGTCCGAGCAAGCCAGAGTTGGGGCAACTTCTAAGTGATGAGAGGATCTGATATGAGCTTGTCCTTCGCGCCGGAAAGGGTTGACTTGGGGGCCTTCACGTACTCCTCAAACGTCTTGCCCTGCCAGTCAAGGAGGAACCTGACCATTTGCATGGGCGTGTATTGACCATCAACAAGCGTCAACTGCCAGGCGGCCTGGACGGCATCGTACTTGAGATCCATCGTGCAAAGATCGTGGGGGAGAGGCGTTAAAAACGGTGTCTTCAGGGCTCATGGCCAGATCCGGTAGGACATTGCGAAGTCCACGAACAAGTATCTTCATCTAATCCACATGAAGGACAAGGACAAAAACGAGGCCGATGACTCGATTGACATCGTCTGGGTCAAGGATAGCATTAATCCGAGGGGCACTGCTGAGGACGAGAAGATCTGCAAAGCTATCTTTTGTGAATTCCTGGCTAAGTATGGGATATATGGAATGCATATTTAGGCCCTGAATACTTATCTAACTCTTCCTAAAGGCTATAATAATAATAATAAGAAATCTTAGGTAAAAATATTAAGTAACTTTTATAAGAAGAAATAATACTTAGAAAATAGTTTTATTATTATTATTTTAATTTAATATATCTTATTATTATCCTTAGAGTAGATTCTACTTAAAATCTATATAACTAGTTACTTAGTATATTACCTCTCCTATCACTTTTGAGCCTGGCTCCTGAGACGGTGTTGCTCAAGTCATCCGGGACTTTGGTCCCATCATTCGTGAACTGGCTCGCGTTGGTGCCCCTCCTGGGCTGTCTACATCCCAAATCTCGAGGAAGGTTGGGTCGGTTGTTAGCCCGTCCGTGTTCAGAGGCCACTTTGCCAGGTCTGCTCTGAGGAATCGCTTTTGAACGATGATTGCCACAGATTTTCCCATCATCTCCTTTTGTCCGTAGACAACCTTGAGAAGCGTCCAGAGGGCCTAGGCACCCTCTGATTCCCCCTTCTGCTTCGCCAACTTGTTGTTGGCAAGCAGGCTTGTGCTCTTTGTGGTGGAGAGGTTGCCAGCGTACTTCTTCCAGATCTTCTTCTCCTTGCCCGCGAGCGTATGTCCCCACTCAGCCCACTGACGGCCTGCTCGGATGTACCGGTCCCAATTGGCCGCCATGCTTGAGTCTCCGTTCTTGAGCTTGCCCGGCAGCTGGAAATAAACGTACGCGGATTCGATTGCAAGGCCGACAGGGTTGCCGTCTGCGCTGTCGATGTAGGGCTGCTTTGGGGAGCGGCCAATCTCAACGGCCATCTCCAGGATGTCGACGATCTTTGGGATCGGTCCCAAAGACTCTTCAAGCCGTCTCTTCTTCTCGCAGACGTCTTCGCGGATATGATATCGGGTCTTGGATAAAGTGATCAAGTGCTTGTGTTTTATATCTAAATGAATTAGTATCATCATAAGCCTTGATGATAGCGCGGTAATGCTCCTCCGTCTCTTTATATACTTCAACTTTGGCAGGCCCCCAAACCATCCTAACTCTCCACTAACACGTCTCTATCAAGTGCGCAATACACAAAGGATTCGCTGGCCGCAGTGCCATCGGATACTGCCCACTCGGCGATCTCGATTTACGACTAGAAACCTCAAGTGTAAGCAAAGAACTTAAGCCATGACGATTGTTTCTTGGGCGTGGGCATCAAGTCATAGAAGGGTCTTCAAGGTTGGTGATTAATCAATTGGGATGCCTCATTTCTAATGTGGACTCGTTACATGCTTGATACCAAACTCCAAAACTCCCTCTGCAGTACAAACAACAGATAATCAACTCTAAATCACGCCTTATTGCCCCCTCTAGCTTGTTCGTCTGCAAAATCCTCCTCTACCAGGCGTATGCCCTCCAAAATCTTGCCCATGTGCGTCTTCTCAATCAGCTCGCAGTCCTGTCGGATCTTTGACATGAGGATCTTGAGGAACCTGACCGGGCTCTTTGTAAATCCCGACTTGTTGACCAGCTTCCCCACGCTCGTGCCTGGTGGGATGAACCCGTCTGGTCCAAGGGTGACTGAGTCATCTGAAGGACCCCAAGCCAGTCCGAGTGCCTCACAGACGTCAATGTACTCGTCAAACGAGAGCAGGTAAAGCTGTCCTGCAAAAAGGTTGAGTTGCACGATGATATCCTCCAGTATAGGTGCATTCTGAACCTTCTTAGAGACCGTGTATAGCTTCAGGTGATCCAACGGCTGGAATCCAAGGTTAGTCCGTGGAGCGTACAGTCGCAGCGTGACATGTCGAGACGCCTCGATGACCGACAGAAGCTCCTGAGCCTCGAATGGGCTGATGATGACGAGGTGCATGTCATCAACGGTGCTGTTGCTCGTGAGGATCCACTGGACAGGACGTTGGAAAGAGTCGGAATAGTTCTTCTTCCCGAAGCGAGCCTTGACCGTGGTGGCGAAGTCGTTTGTCACCCAGATGTTGCCCGGGAATTGGTTCACGTCGAAACATGCGGCAGCAGAAGTCTGGCCAAGAGCCTTGAACGCGGGCTTGAAGGCAGCACACTCGCCTGGGAACTGGCCGCTGACAATGAACTCGCGTAAGCCAGAGTGAACACGGTGAGTTTCTGGCTCGACGCGGGGCGGCTTCTCGACTTGTCGTTCCTGTTGGGCCTCGGGAGAAAGCTCTCTCTCTTGCTCTTCGTTTAGCGAGCTTGTTTGAAGTTCAATGAGACCAAACTCCTCGCACCGAGAGCGGAACTGGTCGCTCGCACGGGGGCCGACGTGACCGAGGATGGTATCCAATCTGGCGTCGGGTCTTCGTGGGCGATATCGTTGATCAAGACTCTGGGCTTCAGCCTCCATAAACTGCTGCGCCCAGGAAAATCTGGTATTAGCACTCGATACCCCATCCCAGAAGGCTTGCTGTTCAAAGAATCGGAGGCCTTGCGTGAGCCACAGGGGCATTGCCCGTCGTAGGTCCACGCAGGTCTCAGTGATTACCCAGGAGATAACATCGGATATCGTGATCTGTCCAGGTGACGGCTTCTGGCCTCGTTGCAGGAGGATCTTCTGTTCAATCTCGCGTGGAATACAGAATACCACGGTCTGTCCTTTTCCAAGCTTTCGCATTCGCATGCATGCTATATACAATGTTAGCAACATTCAAAAAGGCAAGGGAGGGTGAATACATACCTTGAACCAAGCGATCCTTCGTCAAACCCGCGCCCAAAGTCACTACGGCTTGGTAATTCACCGGAAGTTTCAGATCCGTGCCTCTCGTGTGCGCCTCGTCGAGGAAGACAAGGCATTGGTCCATCTGATTGGCAAATGGCGAAGTCTGAAGTTCCTCAACCTTTCCGGATCGATCAACGACGATAATATCGTCCAGCTCGCTGAAGCAAATGACCGCTTGCGTGTTTTCGTCGTCGTAGCGGCTCAGCCAAGCCTTGGCAAACTCGATATTGGTGAGGTCGATGACCTGGGCGCCAACATCGAGGATCACACGAGTGTTGGGGCTCATCTTTGAAACCATCTCCAGAAGGGTTTGGCTGTCGAAAGTTGCCCCCTTCATCTCCAGTGGCATCAGCGCGATTCCGTTCTCCGGGCGCAGAAGATACTCGAGTACCAGAGCGTTGGTGTGCTTCTGCTCGACAAGGTCCAGCTGCTTTATGGCCATCGGGAGAAGATACCGAGAGTCGTTGGTTCCGCTGAATCCTGTCGTCGGATTGGTCTTGATCTTCGCCAGGTCCCAGCCCGAGGCCGAGAGCTTGTGGGGGAACTCCTTGCACTCCTTCGCAAAGACTAGACGACAGAGGTAGTAGTCAATAGCAGCCTTGGAATACCGAAGATGAGGGAAGACTTCGGTGGTGCTTTGGAGGCGATCCCGAAGATTGATGCCTTCCAGGTGTCGGAAGTGCTCTGGCAGAGTCGGGGCAGTCTTGACCCAGACCTGATACTCGAGATCAGCATTATCAGAGTTGATGAGCAGATCGAAGGCGGAGTAGAGAGCCTCATCGTCAAGGCCACTGTAGTAGTAGCTCAGGCAGGTAAGCACAATAACCACATCGGGATGGCTGAACTCGGATCGAGGAGTCGGGTTATCCTTGGCTCGGTAAGGGACGGCGAGCAGCGTCTTTGTCTCTCTGTGGGGATCGGTGCCGTAGTTGACTCTCCATCGCTTTTGTCCAAGAGCGAAAGAAAGGATTCCGCCAGACAAGAGTCCACGAAGAAGCAGGATGTGATTCATGGTCGTCTCGCCCCAGAATAGGCTCTGTTCAACCGACTCGACCTCCTCGGGGGACAGTTCCCACTGGGTGACGTACCGTCGGACCGCTTCCCGTATCTTCGGAGGCTGGTGGGCGATAGGAAATCCGCTCATACCAGTCTCGCAGATGAACTCAGCCACACGGTTGAGGATAGCCTCTTGGGCATCAGGTCGAAGAAGTCGGATCCTTGGAAACCTCTCGACATGTCGGTCATCAAAGTCGATGGACTGGGGAAACTCGAACCTCGACTCGCCACAGAACCTGGCAATCAGTCCCAAGACTTCTTGCACAATGATCCATCGGTCGGGACTATGCTCGATCGATCGCTGCTGTCCAAGGGTGTAGATGAGCTCAAACTTGACACTGAAGTTTTCGTCGCTCTCGTCCACAATGTCTCTCGAAAACTTGTCAAAGAAGTCTCGGGTCTTCATCATCTGCTCGGAAGCCTTGCCGTTCCCGTTAAGCTGACATTCAGGTTCCATCAGCTGGAATGACAAAAGATGCTCCGGTTGGACCATTAAAACTCCACCCTCCTCCATGCAATTGACCATGAGCCGATGGATTACCCCTGCTCGGAGTGTATCCATGCGAATCTCTCTAGAGAACGGAAGCTGATAAACTGGGCGGTCGAGTAGGCCCGAGAGTTTCGAAACCAGCATCTGATTCATCTGCTTCGCTTGTGGCTTGGCCACGATGACTCGAACGAGCTTCGAACCATCGCCAAGGGCCGAAGAGACGATGGGGACGATGACGGTCGACTTTCCTTCACCCATGTTCAACTGCATCACGGCATTCTGCTTGTCGGGAGGCGTCATCATCTGTTGTGCAATCTGCTCCTGAACCTCTCGGATCATGATCTCGCTCTCGCACTCCAGCAGCAGCCATTCAGGATGTTCATGGGCGTTCCACCCCTTATGACCGGTGTTTTCGAGTTCTCGAAGCAAATCAACTGGCGAATCCTGGAACCTGAGGAACCGCTTGGCCTGCTGTAGAGCAGTGATGGCAAGTGCGTACTTGATAATTGTGCTTCTCCATTCATCGGAGAGTCGCCACCATCGAAGCATTCTGAGCTGCTGCAGGAAGAGTATCGGTGAGATTCTGGGGATGAAACCTGCCTTTCTGAGGGTAGACAGCACAGCATCGGGAGTACTGTTCAAGGCTTGTGGTATTGACGACATGACCGCGCATGATAGGCAGTCGTAGATGGACTTGACTCGACTCTCGCATTGGTCGAGATGCTGTTGGAATAGAGAGGTATGCTTTGAGAGTCGATCTCCATCCAACTCGTTTTCGACATGATCTCGTAGGCTCGCCAAGCTCTGCCTCAGTTCCCGTACATAGTGATGCTCATACTGCAGCGTTGTCTTGCTGTCGAGATCGTCGAGCACATCGGTCAGCTTCTGGCTTGTCTCTGTGCTGGTCGTCGTTGTTCGGAGGAGGCCACTTAGTATGAGATCTTGAGCAGGGATTGGGAGCTGAGCCTCGGGGGAGCCTTGAGAAAACAGCTCGTCGATGGAAACGAACCCCTGGGTGCTTGTCTTGGGTGTGAATCGCAAGCGAACGGGCCCTGGCACGGGTCTGACTTCCTTCAATGGTATATCACCCAAGCCAGAAACAAAGTTCATCAGATATACCTTGAACATGAGATTCTTGTACCACAACCTCCACTTGTCCATGGTCGCGGCCATTGCATGCGGGACGTTGATGTATCTTTCCACTTCGTCCCCTTTAGGGGCAGTTGGAATCTCGCAGGGCCACTGCTGTCCAACATGGCGCCTAAAATGGTCGACGGCCCGGTTCTTCGCGTCAGCAAAAGATCTTTGACGTCGCTTAACCGTCGATTTCAGTGATTCACGCTGCTTTTGCGGGAGTTTGGCGTCGGGCGACTGCTTGAACGAGATGGCTGCGTCGGTCGCTATTCTCGATAGCTCAGTCATCACCGGTTTGTGACCCTTAGACAGATCGTAGGTGGTATCCTCGGGCAGAGGAACAGCGGACAGAGTGGGCGACGTGGAAAGCATCAGGAATGCTTGAACGATCTGGGCGTCATACTCGGTAGCAAATGACATGGTCGCGATCCAGACTATCAACTCAAACTTGTTGAGCAAGTTGTTGTTGCTCTGAAAGGCGTAATGAATCTCACACCAATCCGACGACAGGAACGTCTTCGGACCTTCAAGCCACCTCGAGTCGTAGTTGAGCTTGGATTTGGGCTTTTCTTGGCTAAACAGATCGATCTGGTCAGTCTCTAGGAGGCTGTACAAGTGAGTCTCCAGCCCCGGCGCGACAGGCTGGAAGCGAGAGGTCTCGTTATGGTATATTCGAGAGGCCATCTCACCAGCTCGAGTCGCGTGGCGAGACTCCTGTCCTCCATCTCTCGCCTGGTATTCAACATCGTACTGGGTGGTGAAACTCTCGGCGCCGAAGCCTGATACCCTGTGTCGTGATGATTGCAGAATCGCCCGGTTCACCAATTCCATCTGGGCATGGTCTGGTTCACTCTGCTCAAAGTCACCCTTGGGAAAGAGGAACCCAACGTCTTTACTCCTCTTGAGAATCTCATGGACGGTCGTGTAGAAGCGGTCGTCCTGAGTTAGGCAGCTCAACTCGGGATACCAATCCACAACCTGCATAGTCCCTTCGCCGTAAAAGGAGCGGGCCGGAGAAAGGTCTGCAATGAGGCCCAGTCTTTCGTGTGCGATCTTGGTCAATTGAGATGGTGCTCGAACAGAGGCGGATGTGAGGATGTCAAGAGCTTGCTCGGTTCCTGTTCGGCCGAGGAAGGGGTCCGGAAGGCAGAATGAGGTGAGTGCGTGAATGTAAGCGAGGAAAAGCTTGCTCTCGACCTTGTTGTTGGCGACGAGGCGACCGAGGAGGTTGTCAATCTGATAGGCTTGTACACGCTGTGCGGTCCCGTGGACTACAAGTGCGTTCACATGCTCATCGAGGCCATTACGATCTGACTTCTCAAATCGAACTTCACCTTCAGGGAGAATCATCAGCCTGCTTGGTGGGTTGTGGTTGCTCCGAAGGATGAGTTTGCTGGTGAATCCGACTAGAGTTCCAAGAGATTGATCTGTATCAATCTGCATTCCCCGGAATTGCCGGGAGATGATGGTAGACTCTCCAGACCTCAAGAGGAAGTCGAGCTGAAGTCGAGGAATATGCACCTCGAGAAGACTGGTTTGGACATCGCATAGCATGTGGATGTCCAACGAAGCCTCCAGGGGACGCATGATCATGGCAATGCGTTCACCTAGCTTACTTGAAGGGGCCAGTAAGAACGTCTTCTCGCGTCGGCTGAGTCTCCAGCTCGTGCCGTATCGAGCCAATTTCCAGTTGTCCTCGCTTGTCTCCCAGAAATCGGTGCGTGGGCGAAGCTCAATGATGCCCGTGTCGCTGTGGTGCCAGTGTGCGCATTCCTCAACAAACACATGAGGTAGAACTCCCTTGAAGGCTCTTGATGGTACCAGATCCAGAGTTGAGCCATCCTTCTCCATGCGTACGACTAGGTCCTGCTTCCATCTACCCTGAGGAATATCTTGCATCCCAAAGTGAACAGCATGACCCTGGATGGGCCTAGTGGCGCAGAATTGCATACCCGGAAGTGTGCTGGGCATGACATCCAAGGACAGAGAACCAAAGAGTTTGTTATAATCGGGATGCAGCTCAAACTCCCGGGGAAGCCGTGACAGAGGGAGGCCATTAACCAGAAGCTCTCCTGTGAGGATGCTGAAGTGTACCCCGATGTGGGCAGAGGTTGTCTCGAGCCAGTAGCATGTGGATGGAGTCACAGTCCATTCACAATCAGCAGCAAAGGCGGGCCAAGACCGGTGGATAGCGAGGTCGAGACACGAGTTTCCGTTCTTGAGGATTTCTCGGACTAGGACTGGACGAGCGCGGTGGAGGGTGCACATCCATCTCTCAAACAAGATGTCGAGGACAACGTCTTCTCTCGTGTTCTTGATATTGGAGTTGTTGCAAATACCGATGGAGGCCTCGAGCAGGATCGATGCTTCTTGCGAATCAGCCAGAATCTTGGGCAGGAATCTATCATCCACGTTAAACGTGTCGGCACAGATCAAGGCAATCTTGAAGGCAGTCTCCAGAAACTCCTTCCGTTGGGTGTCGTCAGTGGTCTCTTGCACTCGGGTCATCAGGCGGCTCAGCCACTTATACGAGATCTTGCGGCATTGGGCAAGAAGGTTGAGGAGTGGCTTGGACAGGTGCTCAGGCCCGACTGAGAGAAGTCGAGACGTCAGGAACGTAAAGCACCACAGCGACGTGTGAGACTCCCAGTTCTCGTGGACTCGAGAGACGCATTGGACAAGACTCTCCAACATCTGCGAGCCAAACTGCGGGTCCGATAATCGCGTGTGGGTGCATCGTGTGACAGTCGACAGGGCGTTTGGGCCAGCTTGTAGACTCATCTGAAGGAGGAAAGTGGCCGTCTCGGCTTTGTTGAAGTCGATCGAGGGCATGGCAAGCTGTGTGAGAACATTCATCCACTGAATGCGGTACCCGATTGGCAGGGCAGCCAAGGCCTTGTACTCGCCCAATGACATGTAGCCTGGACAGTCGGATAGACTCGATATGACTGTATTGGGCGTCTGACCGTTCGGCTGGTCCCACGGGCGCTTGAGGAAGTCTTGCAAGACTTGGGCACGCGGGGGAAGCTTGAACGTGCACAGATCCACTAGGTCGTAGGAAGGGCTGAATGTCGACAGAAAGGCATGTCGCTCCTCGTCGAAATACTGGAAGATGAGGCCGTTCTTAACACACACCTCGGATTCCGCGGTATGGGCAATGCGTTTGGATCGTCGATGGGTAACAGCATGCGGTTTAGCTTCCGACAGAAGATGAACTCGACCTTGGAGACCAGACTGACGGAACCCAGTGAGTGCCCGGTATGTCCTCAGCGGGTGAGCCGATCGGGGACGAACAGTCTGTGAAGGCTTGCATCCCAGGACATTGTCGACAAGATAGACTGTGGCATCCCGCCAATCCGCAAATTCCGACGGAACAGCCAGCTCAAAGACCACAGCTTGAGCCTGGAGATGCCTGTTCGGCAAAGGCCACTCGTAAACCTCGATCTCCAAGTTCTTAGCATCTTTCAAGGCAGTGCACTTGCGGCAGTGGGCAGCGACGTGTTCCATGGAGTAGTCGACCTCGATCTTTTCGCACGATCGTTGCTCATGTTGTCGCATCAACCTGTCGTGTTCCTCTCGCAGTTTGGCAAACTCTACCAGCTTGGCACGCTTCTGCGCCTCAGCCTGGTTTTCGATCTGAGACTTAAGGTGCCTGAGCTTGGGAGACTGCTCAAAGTATTGCACCGGGAACGATAGTCTCTCGCCATAAGAGCGAAAGATAGAAGGCCTGTCCTTCAAAGAGAGCTCCTGGCGCTTCCTGAAGTATGTCTCGACGCGATGGAGCCTCGCCATATCTTCCATAGATGCCACCAAGAGCACTTGCCACACCTCTGCCGGTACCTCCGGATCGTAGTCTCGCAACATGGGGATGGCGTGAAGGGCTGACTTGTCTATCGCAACCCAGAGTTCGCCGATCGCTAGGAACATGCGTGATATACCTTCGGGCCGTGTCCTGTACCAGTGGATAGCTGCCGAATGGTAACTCCGGAGCAGCAACCTCAGGTCTCGACATGTCGTATCATCTCCGATGTGTTTCTCTAACCAGGGGCCGAGGTGCGTGGCTACCCACGATTCAACCGTTGCAAGGTTGTAGAGCAAGTGCTCATTGCTGCCCAGTATATGGGTTGGTGGCAGATGATCCGCGTCGGGGGTTGGGACGTGAGATGTCGGGGTAAAGCCAGAGGAGCCGCTCTCTCTACGGCGTTGAGGTATCGTGGCAAGGAAGTCGTCCATCGGCGGAAGAGAGAGATCGATGTTGTCTTTCATGTCAAGCCTCGACAGAGAGTCTAGGTCAAGGGGTGTTTCTGACCTGCCACGAATTCGCTGCCACCTCTGTGCAAGACATTCGGAAGTGTCCGACACGATCTTCTCGATGGTGTCTAACCAGGGTCCCTGTCCCGGGTTGTCGAGCTTACAAAGTCTACCCGACACCTTGGTCATCATGGCGTGAAGGGCATAAGTGGGTGTGGACTGTTGGTCCGCCGCGTTGAGGACTTGAGCCATCAGGTATACCATGAAAGCCTTGTAAGTGCGATCAGACTCATCGGACAGCCGGCTCATAGTCAGCTGCAGGGCAACACGAATGAGAAGCCATACAGCAGATCGCTTCCAGGGGAGCCTGCTCTGTCGCCAGGAGATCTCTTGTCGCGTATTCTTGCAAATGCCCTTGACGTCGATGTGCTTGCCGACTGCTCCGAGGATGCTCGTTAGGAGCTCAGTGACGATGCGCGGATTTGTCGTGTTCCGTTCTTCGGCATGATCCTGCCCGGCTTTTCGGGCTGTAGGTCTTGTGTCCGGGGCGGTCTGAAAACTCATCTTGACCAAAGTCTTGGTCAAGGCAGACTGGAAACCTTGGTCCTCAAAGTCATCCAGGGAGATTTCGGTGGCGGTTGCCGGGAAGCGACGGACAAGGCGGCCTCGTGTTGACATAACGGCTTCATTTGTGGGGGATAGCTCGAATGTTTCAAAGCGGACCGAAGTATCTGTCCGTTGAATGAAAATGCCTGCATTCTGCGCTGCGACGTGAAATGCAGCGACGGAGTCTGAAATTATTGTTAGTAAATCTCGTGGGAGGGGGCTCAGGTTGCACATACCGCTGAGGGAGAGATCTAGAAGAACTTGTCGAACTCCATCTTCGTCCAGAAATCCGTAGTTGTCGGCCGATTTCTGCATCATCTCCATCATGGAGATGCAACTGCGAGTGGCGACCTGATCGGCTGGGCTGGACTCGGTGAGGAAGCCCCGCAGCGAGCGCAGCACGAAGGAAATGAGGGCGGCGACATTTGGTGCAGAATCATCTTCATGACCTGGTAGATTTTGCGGTAGAAAGATGTGATGGAAGAGATAATCGAACTCTTCGCTCTGGATGCGCGGCATGGTGGCGACGAGGCTGCGGCAGCGCAACTGTGGGCAGAGATGGGATGATGCGGCAAAAGGGCGAGGATGAATAATGAAGAAGCCGCGGTGGGGGAGAAGAGGAAGACGGGGAAGACGGAGGAAATAAAGAGGTTGCCGTATTCATTCGTGCGAGAGGTGAAGGTTCCGGCGAGAAAAGGTGAGTGACAGTTTGGCTGTGCAGTCAGTCACTGCGAGGTTGAACTTTGGCGGACCGGTGAGGTCAGTTGCCCCCACGCACCAACCACGTTGACTTCAGCCTTGCAGCTGGATATGGAGTGAACGGCTTCGGCCAATCAGGCTCTAAACCATGCTGCAGGATGCCTCACAGGTTCCCATTTCTCGCCTATCTTCCATCGAGGTCGAGAGGTGATAATTAATCCGGCCTGGAGTATGACTTGCAGGAATTGAACGGTGAATGCCGGAACAAGGACCGCAGTGGATGACGTCATATTTGGCATCTGGCGTGCCTGTGTGTGGCGGCAAGTGCAGAGCAAACAGCGGTACCAAACGCTTGTAGCGCCAGGCAGGTCATCCGAGATGTGAGTTTGGAAATACGCCGGAAAATTAAGGCAGGCTATCTTCGAGAGAATCACTGGAAGTGCCCCTGGAGGCTGTTGACATGCTTCGTACTCGACAGGACTCAGATTGCACACAGTTGAAGGCGGTCCTCCGAAAAGGAAGTCGCCTGTGGCTGTGACTATCGATAAGATAAGAGCCACAGCTGACGGCATCGTGCCATCGGCACCAGTCTTTGCCCATGTGGGAATTGCATTTGTTGCATACAAACAACCAGACTCTTTTGTTTTGCTTGTGCTGAATCGAAGGGGTGCATAAAATGGCTTCTCTACCATTTAAAGCTTGAACAAATCTACGTCGTAGTATGTATTTTGCCAGGCATCCATTCCATTGTCATCAAAGATAAGGGTTTCCGAGATTCGCAATTTGACTACCCTGCATCTTGACTCGATCCACACAATGATGTGGCTGCAGCCAACAGGCATCGAAGCACACGACACTCGGATTATCCATCCTTCCCGTCCTCCTTGTTTTTCACGTGAAGACAATTTCACCGCCGATCAAAATGCTCGCCTCGAGCTAGGACCCTTGCCCTTTGACATGGTCCAATTCCCCACACAGGGCAAGGCCCCCCTGCAGAGGCATCCAAAAACACCCGAGCAAAACAAGTAGCCCACGCAGGCAATGTTTTCAGGCCTCTTTTTCTGTACCCGACCCCCCCTTGATTGAAACGGCCGTACATAGCTCGTCGGGTGCTCCCGCGGGCTCTAGCTCAGGTCGTAGCGCTGCTCTTGGGCACCAGAGCGTGGCATCATGATGGGCCAACAGCAGGCTCCAACATACGGCCTGGGAAATCAATCAACAAGGCCCCGGCCAATTGCGCGGCGGCCCATCACGAGAAGCAATTTACAGCTGGCAATCCATGACAGGTGTTGAGCTGTTCCCGCAGCCTACGTACGCCCTGGCCTTGGTCGCATTACGCCATGCCACGGCACCAGCTGTCACTGGCCGCTACAGGGCCTCGCCCCGCCCGTGCCTCGCTGTACCTGTAGGCCTGTGCCTCGCTGGAGCTCTCCCGCTGGCTGGAGCTCAGGTGGTTGAGGGGGACGGGAGGTGACGGGCAGAAGCAAAGCACAGCACACACAGCACAGCAAAGCAAGCACCCTTGCCTTGACCGCTTGTCCCGTCCCGGCTCAAACTGCAACTCAGCATCTTCATCCTCCTCCACGTCGTGTCGAGTCCTGCTCTTGCCCTCCCAGCAGCAGCATCTCAAGCTTCGTTGCCCAAGATGGCGTTGAAACAGAACGGAGGGGCTCACCTCGTTGCTGACATCGACTTTATCGAGACCCCCGAACCTCCCGCCGACACCATCGCTACGGGCAAGAACTGCGGCGTCCGCTTGACCAAGGTGAGAAGCCATTCCCAGTCGCCTGATATGTCGTCTACGACCCGACGTCTTCACTTCTCCACGACCACAACGTCCAACACCTGCTGACCCTTCCCGCAGTCTCCCGCCATCAAGAACGCCCCGCTGCCCGCCGACGGTCCCGGATATGAACAATGGTCCAACGTCCTCCTCTTCGGCTCCCTCGTGGGCATCCCGACCTGGCTGTCGTGGAGGGTTGGAGGCGGCCTGAAGACGACCCTCTTCTTCAGCCTCTTCACCTCCATCCCCATCCTCATCGTCATCTGGACCGTCATGTCCAAGCTGAGCCCACGCATCAACGACAAGGTGGAGCTTCCCGGCCGTCCCGTCGAGTTCTACCTCAACTTCAAGAGCGATCTGCACCGTGCTCGCTGGAACGGAAGACACAAGATCCCCCTGCAGACCTTCTTTGAGCTGTACTTTACGGGCCAGGTCGACCTTAACGCCGATGCTCTCGAGGTCCTCGAGTACCGTCACGAGTGGGCCACCTTCAACTTCACGGCCGAGACCTTCCGCTACCTTTTTTTCGGCTTCTTCCCCGACGTCATTCTCCACCTCCGCTCGCAGGACGAGGCCCAGGTCGGCACCAACTACAACCACGGCAATGACCACTACGCCTGGTTCTTGGGCCCCCGCATGATCTACACGTCGGGCGTCATCTCCGACCCCACCCGAGAGGAGACTCTCGAGGAGATGCAGGATAACAAGCTGGCAATTGTTTGCGAAAAGATCGATCTCAAAGAGGGCGAGACCGTCCTGGATATCGGATGCGGTTGGGGAACCCTGGCCAAGTTCGCCAGCGTCAACTACGGCGCCAAGGTCACAGGTGTCACTCTTGCAAGCAACCAGGCGCAATGGGGCAACGACGGTCTTCGCAATGCTGGCATCCCCGAGGAACAGAGCAAGCTCCTGGTCTGCGACTACCGCGACATCCCCGATGACGTCAAGTTCAACAAGATCACGCAACTGGAGATGGCCGAGCACGTTGGTGTCCGAAGACTCACCACCTTTTTCCGACAGTGCTACGAGATGCTCGAGGATGATGGCTCCATGTACGTTCAGCTGTCGGGCCTGAGAAAGGCATGGCAGTACGAGGACTTCATCTGGGGACTCTTCCTCAACAAGTACATCTTCCCCGGTGCCGACGCCTCCACGCCGCTCTCCTTCTACGTTGGCTGCCTCGAGGCTGCCGGATTCGAGGTTAAGAGGTAAGTTATTCTATCACCCATTTAGGGAGCTTTGTCTAACAATTGCGATAGCGTTGACACCGTTGGCGTCCACTACTCTGGTACTCTCTGGCGATGGTATAGGAACTGGCTTGGAAATGCTGAAAAGGTCAATGCCAAGTATGGCAAGCGCTGGTTCAGGGTATGATTCCACACTGTATTCGAACAACAACGGACACCGACTGACGTGATTAGATTTGGGAAATATTCCTGGCCTACTCGGTCATCGCTTCTCGACAGGGCTCTGCCACTTGCTTCCAAATCGTCGTCGTCAAGAACCTCAACTCTACACACCGCGTCGATGGCATCTTGTCTCAGTACGGCCTCCAGGGCGCCCTGGCCGCTGCCAAGGCTGCCGGCAAGGCTTTCTTGCCCAAGTAATGTACAAACGATGCCATGATATAATGCGCATGACTTATGTCTTGACAACCGGCGCTGGTCCAAGGTGGTGCCTTGTTCTTTCTTTGTCAATTGCCGACTCTTCAAGGTGTGGTCTGTAGCTGACCACGCTGCGGATCGTGTCATTATCAAAATCTTTCTGGAGCTATTTGTGGGTGCAGTGGTCGAGCAACGGATCAAGGCCCTGCTTGATAATGTATGGATTTAAGGGACAGTGGGTTTGTATATGATAATAGTATATGAAGCACATGACGAGGCTTAAAGAGATAATGGGAGGAGACTCTGACTCGTGCGAGATGTGTGTGATTCTAGGTAGTTAGCTGATAGATGGGAGACGTTCAAATTGAGATGCTGGGGTAGCATTCCCGACCTGTTTCACCATGTCAAAGCAGTCTAGCTCAACCTCGAGATCCACACGCACGATCCGGTCTTCTGGGACAGATAGTGTCGATCTCATTGTGGGGGAGGTTGTGGCAAGGATCTGCTGACAACCCATGACAGATATTCGTAACTTGTTTGTCCTACTTGGCGGCCATCTCCCTCTCCCGTCCGTCCTAGTTAGAGCCATCCTCCTCATATATCTGCCACATCGCAACGTCATAAGGCGCACTCCGCGGAGTAATACCCGCTAAAGTAAGATCAGTTTTGATAGAAAGTAAGCAAGGGAGCAAGAGGGACTTACCGAATATCGGATACTTCTTGTCAACGTATTCATCACCTTGGGTAAGAGCTCTTTCGACTCTCTCCCAGGACTCCGCCCAGCCCTTCTCTATCTTAGCATCCTCGGCCGCTTTGTCCTCGGCCTCTTCCACCTTGTCCTTCTTGTCCTTCTTGTCCTTCTTGTCCTGCTTGTCCTGCTTGTCCTTCTTGTCCACAGCATCTATTTTGCGGAACTCGTTGGGGATCTTGGCGAGCTCGGCGAAGACGGGGGAGTGAGAGATGGGCACGGACGGCATGGTTGGGGAACTGGACGGGGCAGACTTTGAGGCCAGTCGACGGTCGAGCGGACGTAAATTCTTCCACTTCTGCTCGAGAGTGGTTTCGTGCATCTGTTGGATGGTGTGGCTCGGCATCCTAGGAGTGTTGTGGGGCGTGGGAGCCGCTGCCTTTCGTTGTTCGGGGTCCTTCATCGTGGTCATGCTTGGAGGCGTCCGGGACGAGTTTGAAGTAGAATTGTGTATGAAGGGAAAGAAGAGAAGAGACAGAGCAGGCGCTTGGAGATGTCAAGTATGTACCAAAAACAGGGTTAGAGTTTCACGCCCGGCTTGCTCTTTTTTTCAGGGTGCGCTTAATCACACATAATATGATTCAGCCCGGCAGAAGGTTTGTGACGCGTTTAACCACCAAACGGCTATGAAGTGATAGACTTCTCGGTGATGTCTGCAAGGGCGACCGACGAGTGGGATAGACATTCTGGTGATATCTAGGACATGGCGACCATCTGGAGCAAAGAGTTCAATTAGGGACATGATGAAATTTCCCGTTTGGTTGATATACCGCCTCTAAAAGTGTAACCCGGTTTTCTGTCCGCTAATCCGTGTCGCGCGGTAATATCATGAAATTTCCCGTCTGATCCATGTACCAAAAGTATAGCTCACTGCAATCCGTGTCCTCCGCAGATCCATCCTTGGCTCTCGTCCTCCCATCTGTCCTTGCCTCCCTATTCACCCACGGACGGTCCCGACTTCACTTGACCTCCTCCTGCAAAGCCACAATCTCCGCCTGCATCTTGTTCATTCGGGTGTCTGTCTCTGTCTGTTTGTTGCTGATTCGGGCTATCTCTGTCTGCAAGCTGTTCATTCGGGTGTCCGTCTTTGTCTGATTGTCCACCAGCTTGGAGATGATTTGCGTCTGGCTGGCGATGGTTTGCGTCTGGGTATCATTCAAGCCCTTCAAGTGTTGGAGTTCCTCTTCCGTTTCGCGAAGCTTTTCGGATAAGGCTCCTGCGACGGTATTGCCATCGCCCGTGGGCCGGTCGGTGTTCGTATCCGTCTTCTGCTTTTTGGCAGGGGGCTTAGAGCTGTCGTCGTCCGAGTCTTCTGCGCCAGAGGTGTTGATCTCATCCTCCGTCTCGGCTTCGGTCTCGACCTTGATCATCCGAAGGCGCTCTTCGTCATCGTAGAGCTTCTTGAGGTCGGAGAATGTGACTCCCATCTGCTCGTGCTTGTCGATGATCTCTTTATCGATCGCGTCTGCGTTGCATCTCCAGCGGTCCTTCAGGCGCTTGATCTCATCCTCCGTGAAGCCTTCGCTAGCCATGATTGCGTGTGCTTTGTGCGTCCGGATGCGAGGCGGATGTGAGGGTAGAAAAGAAAAAGTGAGCGTGGATGAAGAAAGAAGAATCACGGAGAAAGTCGTTGAGTGTGTGTGTTTTTATCTTTGCTATTCATATCATCATAAGCTTTGATGGTAGTGGGTCTATGTTGAGATGCTCTGTGGAAGTGCTCCTCCTTTTCTCATTTGCGGGCATCCTCCCTTTATCGCCAAATCGCGCTCTCCTTCTCCGCGCAGCTCCCTTTTCTCGCAGAAGAGAGGGTGGATTTGCGGTGTTTGGCTGTGTGTTTATCTCTAACTGGTAGGTTGCCTTGTGCCAATTTACTGTGACCCTCTCCACATGCTATACAGCGGCTGAGAAGTGCATTTTAATATAATCAAGTCAAAAAGATCCTTTAGCCTCCTGCTGCCTGCCGGCGGATTCGACAAACACTGGCCGTTGCTTGGCATGCCTTGCGTCAAGTCACTCTTACTATGCTGTGTAACACAAGATAGTGGCCTTGCTAACTTCTTTATTTACCTCTGTAAAATGGCTAAAACACCTACACCATACAGGTTGAAGTCAAGATGTTCCCCCAGCTGTTCTTGGCCTGGCGTCTAGCCGGACGAGCATGGCTCAAGCCGTACACTACAGAGCTCCTGGTAAGTAACGATGATACAGGAGTACTTTGAAGATATCACTAACAGTACGCACAGGAGACTCGTGTTTTCTGTCTTCCCAACTTGTCTCGTACCTTTGCCGACACTCATGCCTTGCTCCGGCACCTGCAAAAGAAACCCCCGTTTACCCCTTCCGATGACCAACAGAGGATCGCAAAGCTCTGCCGCACGGAGAATGTGGTCGTGTCGGCCCGACCTGGCTCGGGCAAGACTTCTACGGCTGAAGCCATCATCGTGGCCCACCCGCACTTGAGAGTACTTGTGCTCACCTACTCTAAGCGACTTCAACTAGAGACCCTTCGACGCCTTCGACCCTACCTCAACTGCGAAGTTTACACCTTTCACTCCATGGCCGGCAGGTTTTTTGAGACTAAAGTCAGCAACGACGCTATTCTGTCCAAGCTGATAGAAGAGGCGCTTCGTCGACATGAGCTTCCCCAGTGGAGCTTTGAGCCCTTTGATATCATCGTGTTGGACGAATTCCAAGATTGTACTGAATCCCTCTTTTGGCTTACTACCTGCTTTATCCGCGCCAACCAGAAAAGGGCCGGCGGCAAACCTGCCCGTCTCGTCGTTCTAGGCGATGAGCGACAAGCCATCTATGGATTCCGCGGTGCCGATGACCGCTACCTGACTCTTGCTCCCGAGCTGTTCGGTCCTGTTAGCCCCTACCCATTCGCCAAGGTCACGCTGCGCCAAAGCTTTCGACTATCGGAGCAGACAGCTCGATTCATCAACAACGTCTTTCTTGGCGGCGAATCATGCATCATAAGCAACAAGACAGGCCCTAAGCCCATGGTTCTGAAGTGCGCCCCGTTTGACAGCTATGCGTTGGCCAAGAAGCTATGGCCTCTGATAAAGCGCTACGGAGCTGAGAAGACTGCAATCCTATCACCAAGTGTGCATCAGCGTGGGTTGAAACAAGGGCGATTGAAAAAGGTGGTCAACATCTTGTCCAAGAGGTACGGCGTGCCGATTCACGTGCCGCCCAACGAAGAGACCTCCCTGAATGACAAGGTTATCGACGGGAAGCTGTGTGTTTCCACCATCCACCAGTTCAAGGGCAATGAGCGAGACCTAGTCATCGTCTTCGGCACCGACGCCTCGTACTTTAAGAAATTCGGCCGTCATCTTCCGGATGACAGATGCCCCAATGAGACTTTCGTCGCCCTGACCCGTGCCAAGGAGCAGCTTGTCTTGATCCACCACGAAGATGCGCAGCTGATGCCTTTTGCGTCCGTCATGGCTCTGTATGAAACAGCAGATGTCATTGACATGACCAAGACGCAGCGTGAAATTGAACCCCCCGGTGCCCCAGGGCGGCCTGCGCAGCATGGGCTTGCTCTGCCGCGGATAGTCGCTGTCCGAGACATGGTCCGACACGTCAAAGATGAGTGCCTTGAGAAAATCGTCCAGGACTATCTACATATCCGAAAGCTACCCTCTCTACCCGAAGGCGAGCACATCAAGCTCCAACACATTGTGCGATCAGGTGAGAGACTGAGGCACCACGAAGAAGTGAGTGATTTGAATGGCCTCGTTGTTGTCGCAGCCTTCGAGCACGACGTTTCGGGAACACTGGACACACTCGGGTTAGACCCAGATGAAATTGACAAGATGCCGGCAATCTGTTCGCAGCAGGGTGTTTCTTGGCTTTGTCGCCAGGCTTGCGAATATGAGGCCAAAGTGTCGGGCTATGTCCCACGCAAAAACCAGATGGAGTACCATGACTTCGATTGGATCAAGCCCGACGACCTTGCCCTAGCTCGGAGCCGGCTTTGGCGACAACTCGGAGACTCGATTGGCAACCTTAGGTTCGAGGCCGAAGCTCATGAGCAGTTCAGAGTCGAGACAAAGGAAAATGCAGAGGAATGTTGCCTGATGGGCCGAGCAGATATCGTGGCGGTTTCGAGCCCGGGCCGAAACATGAGTGATGCTGTCTGGGAGATCAAGTTTGTCTCGCAACTCTCCAACCAGTATGTTGTTCAGGCTTGCGCGTGTGCTTACTTGTTGAGACTACCTTGGGCGATACTCTACAACGTGCGGACCGGAGAGAAGTGGGAAATCACGCCACGTGATGGGTTGGAAGGGCTCCACCAACTGATTGAGGACGTCCTGAGACTCAAGTACACCACTGACAGAAAGATGAGTGACGAGGAGTTCACCGAGAAGCGTGCGGAGCAGGTACTGGAGGTGATGAAGCTGGAGTGAGAAGCGGCCCATCTAGTGGGGTTACGACGTATCGTAGCCGCTCAGGAGGCAGATAGTCTAGAAATTCTAGAATAGCATAGAGAATACAGGTTCTGTCTTGTGGACTGATTTAATCGCCATCGCTAGTGTGGTAAGTAAGCTCCATGAGCTCTGAGGTGTCAGTGGCCAGCTTGAGCCGAGCCTGACAAGATGGAATCACCAAGACGCATAGTTAAGACGCAAGTGTCTGAACCCAAGAATACTTTATATCCCACCACTGTGCATTTGACGTTACTTTAATTGGCCACTTGGGATGTTTCTGTCTTATGTTATGACCATTTATGATAATACAATAGAAATATATCGATGACGCTTTGCCAAGGATAGTGCCAAGGATAGTGACGTGCTCAACAGCCAACTCGGCACCGCTGTTGAGGAGAAACTTCTATATTACGCCTAGATTAAGGCAATCTGCCCTCACAATATCAAAGAGAGAAAAGCCGAGTGATACGATGTTTGAACCATGATTGTTTTTGCCTCGGCATGAGCCCCAAAACGATCCAGGACATATTACGCGAGGTGGGTGTTGACAGTTGAACCACCAATCAAAACTCACACCAAGACCCCGAGGCCCCGAGAGCTGGTGATGAAGATCCCTGTACCTATCAGGAGATTTCCTGCACAAGAGAGGGGGCATCTTTTGCGGTATTTATTAACGCGTATTTTTGCTTCGTAGATGAGGGGAAGCTATTTGTTTGTGCACTTGCAAGCAAATCCTTCGCGAACTCTTTGACGAACCAACTACTATCCTGTCATAGGTATTCCCGATTTGGCAACATGACTACCGTTGGGGCACCCGTTATCGCTCCCGCAGACGATGTTGGTCCATTAATCACACCTTGCATGGGCCCTGGCTAACAGTGGGTGAAGGCCAGTGATACCGACTCGGCCCTTGGTTTGGTACGAAGACATCCCTTCTTTATGGGGATGCATTGTTGATAAACCATGATGTATAGGATGCCTCTTCGTCTACTGAGAGCCTGAGAAGCTCTATTCTCGATTATAGACACGAGAACGGAAGGACGTACCACAAATACAAGGATGGCAGTACGTGCACCCACACCTACATACAGCCACGACGCCATGGCTTGTTGGCTGAAACGATGCTTGCTCACACGTGAACCATAGAATACAACCTCCCCAATGACGACGAGGAAAACGAAAGACTGGGTAGGGATACTTGAAACCCGAACTAATGCCGCTTCTTGCTGACATGAACTGTCCAGATCTTCAGCACAACCTTTGCCTCTTGACCTTTGACAACAAGCTTGGCCTGAGCCCGCCAAACCTCCCCGGCTCAAAGGTGAAGCGCGTCCTCGATGTAGGCACCGGTACCGGTATCTGGGCCATTGACTTTGGCGACGAGCACCCCAATGCAACCGTCATTGGAGTCGACCTCTCGCCGATCCAGCCGGGCTTGTACGAGCTGATCTGAGCTCTAATCTGGAACCCTGCTAACGGAATGTCAGCGTGCCCCCCAATGTTCAGTTCGAGATTGACGATATCGACGAGGAGTGGACGTATAGTGAGCCATTTGATTATATCCACAGTAGATTCATGAACTTTAGTGTTCAGAACTGGCAATCCTACCTGGAAAAGATCTTTAAGTAGGCCCCCTCGTCTACTCACGACGCCTATTGGTTTTTAACGCTACTAGGAACCTCGCCCCCGGCGGCTATGTTGAGCTGCAGGATGTAGACGTTATCATGGGCAGCGATGACGGAACCCTGACTGAAGATACCACCATGTACAAGTGGTGCAGACTCCTGGACGAGGCTGCCGGAAAGTTTAACCGTTCCTTTGAAAGAACCACCAAGTTCAAGGATCTTCTCAAGGAAGCCGGCTTCGTCGACATTATCGAGACGCGATTCAAGTGGCCATCCAACCGCTGGCCCAAGGACAGGAAGTACAAGGAGCTCGGTGCTTGGAACAACGAGAACGCCAGCGCCGCCCTCGAGGCTTTGACCATGGCCCCGTTCACGAGAGGTCTGGGCTGGAGCCGTGAGGAGGTCGAGGTCTTCTTGGCCGACTTAAGAAAGGACTGGAATAACCCCAAGATCCACGCTTATTGGCCAATGTATGTGCCTCATGGGTTCTATGTTGTTTTCATTTCTTTTTTTATGCTAACATGTTTATAGTTGTGCCGTCTATGCTAGGAAGCCTGAAGCTTAAAGTGCTTGGACTGATGTCAAGGGTTACGCATGTTGATGATGATGATGATCCAACTTTCCTTCTCATAGAATCAAAGGGGGTGGCACAGATTGATTATTTCACCTTTTTAGTCATATACAAACACATATTGCATCGAAGAAACAAGATCTGAGTGAAACAATGTTCGCCATGCTCATGCGGGCATCGCTCATATATCATCTAAATGTCTATTATATAAGTGGTTGCGAGATGAAGTCAACTGTAGAGGAGTGGAACTAGGTCCCACGAGACTAGGCCATAAACCTAGGAGCAGTGGACAACACCGTCGTCGTGAGTGTGGCACTCCTTGGGAGCCTCCTTGGTGGCAGAGGGAGTAGCAGCACCGGTGGTCTTGGTGGCCTTGTCAGCCTCCTTCTTCTCCTCCTCGGGCTCACCGGTGCAGCCGACACCAGGGGCGGCAATGTCGTAGGCGTAGACGTCGATGGCAAAGAACTGGAGGGTGTTGCTGTCGATGACGCTCTGGGAGGGTTCCTTCTTGGCGAGGTCCGTGACCTCGGTGTAGGCCGAGGCGAAGTGGTCGACGACCTCCTCGCTGACGGTGGGGACGTGGAGGATGCGGTGCATCAGGTCAGTGGCCCAGAAGGTGTTGAGCTTGGATCCGGCGACGGTGTAGCCCCGGTTGCAGACCTGGTCGAGGTTGCGGCGGATCTCGAAGGAGAGAGGGCAGATGACGGTCTCGGTGGTGGCGTTGTCACCTCGCCAGTGGCCAGCCCATTCTGGAGGTTGTTAGCTGTGTTATTGTTGGTAAGAGGGTGTAGAGTGACTTACCGTCTTGGGTAGCGCAGTTGCGGTCAGGGTCGTCGCAGCGGAAGAGCATGCCGGTCTTGTCGGCGTTGATGATGCGCTCGTACCAGCCAATGGGCTGAGAAGTCGAGCCGTTGCCAAAGTACTTTGTGACAAACTCGGACTTGTGGCCGAAGCGCAGGAGATGGTCCTTGGCGTGCTGGGCCAGCTGGACAGCCTCGTCGAGGCCGTTGGCGAGCTGGCGGTGCAGGGTAGAGTTGCAGGACTGGTGGATGGGGTACGTCTTCTTCCAGCCCTCAGACCAGTCGTAGGCCTCGACAGACTGGGTGGCCTTGGGGGCCTCGGCGGTCTTGGTGGCGGCCTCCTCGCGGGGGACGATGGGGGAGGCGATGGCGGCTCCGAAGAGGAGGGCCGCGACGGTGGTGGACTTGAACATCATTTTGGGTGAAACTTGTCGGCTTGAACTTGATTGGTTCAGGAGTTTGTCGGCTGTTTGTTTGGCTTGATGATGAGGGCTGAGTGGCTGAGGAAACAAGAGTTCATGCAGGAGGTGTTTCGGGGGTATTTATAGAGTATAGATGACAACCTCGCGAGAGCCCGAGGGCAAGGATATGGCTGGTGATGGACCAACATTGCTTACGCCGTCTCTTGCCTGACTAGCTAGCATCCCTCATGGATTCTCGGCGTTGAATCCGTTCGTGGGGGCTGACCCCATCACGCATGGCAAAAGAGCCTCGCCTCTAGCGGGGAAGACGCATGTTGGTTCACTCTGACCGCGGCATCTCCGGAGGCTGGACAAATAGAAACAGAGTAAAGAAGAGAAGAGAAAAGAGACGGGGTCGAGAGATGTCGTTCTCCACGTCACACCATGACTATCCGGGTTCTCAAAGTTCCCACTACATGCAAACCATCAAGGTGCCTGGACTATCCGCGGTCGAGTGCAACCCCACCACGCAGGCCATTTCGAGTTAAATAATATGCTTAATTCACGAGCCAGAATGCCTCTAGTGGTGTGAGCGTCGTACCAATCCTGATGCGAGCCATTAGCAAATCCAACGCCCTGGCTTGTTGGGAGTCTAGTTATGCTTGTTTGGGCAGCTCTTCTCCCCCCCACGAGCTGATCCATCCATGGACCACTCAGTGAGGCATTTACCAAATAGAATCCCTAGTTTTTCCTGTTGGTCAAGATCCTCGTCTTCCTCGCGGCTGACTCGCCTCGATAGACCTGGCTCGGCCTCTTGGCATATGCACTCTACTGAGGGGACAACACCTTGAAGGATACGATAGTGCATGATGCACCCACTAGCCCGATCGAGTCTTTCTCCGATGGTTGACCTTGATTCTTCACGGATCGTCGTTAATCCCGTTGTCCCACGCAAGCCACGCTTTTACATCCCGCGTCCAACATCTCACCCATGCTCTCGGGCACGGCTCTCGCGGGCTTGGCGTGGCGAGTTCACCAGAGACATCAGGGTAAATTCATCAAGGTGAGCGGTGATGAGAGCGGATCTTTGGTAACATGACGTCGTTTGGTGAAGTAACTGTTCTGTCATGGCTTGGGCAAGTGGTGAGCTGACCAAGAGGGTCAACAGTGGCTGCCTGATGATAGGGAACACACATGAAGCGTCACTTCATGATTGTAACGGTTATTCAACTATGAAAATAGGAGTAGCTCCTGTCTGAGATGTACTGACCTGGTCCCTCTTGTGAGCGGCCGCGTAGAAACATGGCTTCATTACTGACATGACAATATCTGCAAAATCAGAAGCACAACATTTGAAGCATCATTATCAACGTTGACTCCAAAGCTACCCTACATAAAGGCCACTAGGTTAGACCCAAGCTCCCGGCCAAGCTCCTCTCCTCATCTCCACCAGTTCATACCTCCCCTTAACCAGGCTTCTGGAATTACCTGTGCATGAGATTGGATGCCAAGCTGATACCAAACACACAGAACCCAAGATCTCTCCCTTTTGCATAGCCGCTCTGTTCCCCGTTCCCCCTGCAGGAGCACACCCACAACTGTCATGCAGATCATTAAACAGCTCAAGATAGATCCCGTCCCCTGCATGAGACGGTAGCATTAGATCTAGACCTTGCCGATTGTAGCAGGTTTACACCACGTCGAAACTAGGCCCAATTGCGTGATAAACTGCTTAGAAAGTTTCTATTCCCCTATTCAAGTTCTTCATACACTCAAGCCTGTGCTAGGTCACTTGGTCTTGCCCAAAGTCCCTCTGGCTCAACACCCTTGGCCACACGCAGCAACTTTCTCTGCTCCCTCGCCGTCCTATACGTATCGAGCCACTCCTTAGAATGCCCCAGCAGCGGCTCAGTCTTGTCGTCCACAAGGCTCGAGTTGGCCCACTCCAGCAGATCGTTCACATAGTCCACCTCGAGACCGTCGTCGGCCAAGCTGTGGAATTTCCGTCCGCGCCCCTTGAGAGCAACGCGGTTCTCGTACTCTTTCCTCAGTGAAGCGCGGCTTGGAAGTGTAACCTTTCCTGTGAGGACTCTTGCGAGGACCTGGGCTTGAAAGTCGAAGAGGGAGAATGTCGCCGTGTAGTAGGGCACGCCGATGAAGGAGAGAGAAGGGTCTTGGATGTAGAAGATGTCCTTGTGAAGGTTGTGCACCATGTTGCCCTCGGATGTGATGAGAATATTATCCGTCGCTTCATCCAAAGGCACATCGTCTCCATGGTATTGTGAGAGGAAAGGATAAGAGGTGAGGTACCCAGTCGCCAAGACAATACCATCCACGCCCTCAAGTTTCTCGCCGTTCTTCAACAAGATATAACTCTTCAGAGGCGCCGAAGGATCAGACTCATCCTTCTCCAGGACGAACCTTTCAATACCACCAACATGTTCAACAGACTCGGGGAACATGGCAGGCGGCAAATCAAAGTCACCCCCCCTAGTGGACTGAATAACCCGCTTGGCAGTCTCGCTCGTTTCCCGACAAACGTCATAAGCCGAAGCACCGCCGCCGATGACGAGCACCGTCTTGCCGGCGTACTTTTCCGGGCGACGATATTGCTTGGTGTGGATGATGGCGTCGCCAAAGTGAGCCTTCCACTCAGCGAGGCCAGGGGTATCAGGGATACGAGGGAGGTTGTAGTGACCAGATGCCACGACCAAAGCATCAAATTTCCAGTTGCGTTCAAGGAATCGGGGTTGACCGTCGCCCTTAAGGTGGGTTATCGTCCTTATCGCCCAGTGGGATCCATCCTCGCTCTTCTTGGCGTCCTCCACTCGGGTGTGGAAGAGTGTCACGTCGTCAACACCGTGCTCCGTACTGAGCCCTTGAAGATAGTCCTGGATATTGACATGGCTGGTGATATCCTCGGTACCTTTTGGCCAGGGCCCGAGGTTGCTGTAGAGTAGACTTGTCGGGACGTTGTTCCGTAGACCAAAGTAAGCCGGACCGGGGGGAGAAAAGGAGACTTGACGAGTCTCAGAGTCCTCGCTTTCAAGAGGATGGGAGCTTTCTCCGTTCTTGGTTTTCGAGTCGGCAGTCTTTGGAAGAAACTGTCCAGGAAGGGAGGTCACATAGTCGCCGGCCGAGGGGTTCTCGCTGGGGTACTTTGTAGTCGTCGGTGCCCTGTCGTCGTAGTGCCATACCCCGGACGTGACCCCGGATCGTTCAAAGACGGTTACATCGGCTCCGTTCTTGAGAAGATAGGCGGCTGTGCAGATGCCGCTCACTCCAGCGCCGACGACGGCAACTTTGGTACCAGGACCAAACTTGACGGGCTCATCAGGTGACGGCGAGCGACCGTTTGTAAGATAAGGACTCATTGGAAAATAACAAAGCTAGAATTGGCTCAAGCTACAGTTGTGAGGAGTTGCAAGTGGACTCGATACAGTCCCGAGGGCGTGGCACCCATATAAACAACTGACGCAGGATACTAATTGTAAGCAGACAGGGGCCCATTCTCTTACGATGTCGAAAATGACTCGCCTCTTTCATCCGCGTTTGTTCCCGATGGGTCATTCGAGCCGTCTATTGTGTGCGCTCTCGCGCATCCAAGAGGGCGAAAGATGGGACCGTTGAGCACGCCATCTCGAGGATTATGTCACCAAACCGGCTATCCCAACTCGACGCCGAGTGACGCCTTTGCTCTAGGGTATGATGAATACTGATAAGGGCTGTTGTTTATGGGGTTGTGCAGTTGTTTGTTAACGTTATAGTTCGACTAAGTGTGTGTCTACCACCTTGGCAGTCCAGCAACAGCACGCAATTCTAGAAGACTTACTCGCATTGGCCAGTTTCAAGGATGCAGTCAAATACACCATATATTCAAGACAGCTCAAGCCTGCCCAAGTCAAGCAAGTTTCAACTTTCCTAAATACTGAAGCATGCAATCCATCTTGGAGTCTCGAGTCTCCGTTTACCACCTATGTGCCCGGCCATCAACTCAGCTCTCACCCACAGCAGCCGCAACCCTCTTCGCCACCAATTCCCTTCTATGCAGATACCGAATAGCAATGGCCGTAGCAGCCATCGCGATAGCCAAGGCAACCATGGTGGCGTAACCCTTGGGATACTGCGGCGCCTCGGTTGTCTTCCAGATGAGAAGAGGTAGCCAAGCCTGGAAGACGTAGGCCATTTCGTTCATGCTTCCAACCACCAACGCCCTTTCTTCGTTATCGTCCTTGCAGATCTCATGGGCCCAGGCAAAGGTCAATCCGCTGATGCCTCCACCAATGCCGATGAGGATAAAGCAAGCCCACTTCCATCCATCAGGGATATTCCAAGCTGCCAGGCTCGAGTAAAAGACTGTGAGCAAAGTACCCGAGAACAGAATAGGCTGCCATCTGCTCCCTCGGAAGACGGAATCAGAAAACCAAGCATACATCAGAGTCGTAACGACAGCCACAGCAGACTGAATCGTCGGATATGTGTTGACGTGAGAAATGCTGTATCCCTCACCCTTCAACCAAAGCTGGAAGGCAGGCTGAGCCATGCCACCGCAGCCATTGTTGAAAAGGATGTACAAGAGAGTAAGGAGGTAAATATGCCAGCTGGCAAAAATCTTCTTGACCTTGGCCCAAGTGAAAGGAGCACGGTTCGCTCTTCCTTCCAGCTCCATGCGTCGGTTCGCAAGGGCAATGTCGTCCTTGGTGAAATACCAAGATCGAGTGATTTCAGGCACATCAGGGAAGAAAAAGAACCCAGCCACAGCGATAGGGAGTGAAATAACAGTGTCAATGATAAAGAGCCACTGCCAACCGTGAAAGCCGTGAACCCCATCGAGGCGGTACACAGACGCCATGAGGTATCCCGAGAACATGCTGCCAATGTTGCCGGTGGCGTGGAAGATGCATGAGCGCTTGGCAAGCTCATCTTTTCGATACCAAGACCCGATTATGTACTGCATGCCGGGGTAGAAGGTACTCTCTGCCAAGCCGATGAGGAAGCGGAGTGCGTAGAGCTGCTGGACGTTGGTGGCCTTGGCCATGATGATGGTCAGGACGGACCAGGTGACCTCGCAGGCGGGGATCCAGATGGATGGTCGAACTCTTGTGAGCAGTAGGTTACTAGAGCATGTCAGTGAGGAGTTCCATTACCCTTGTTCGACGTGCTAACATACCTGGGAATCTCTCCAATGACGTAGCCAACAGTCCACATTGTCTGCATATAGTTGAGCTCATTGCCATTCATGTTGAGATCCTCCTTCATGCCAGACACAAAAGCATTGTTGATGTTGATCTGGTTCAAGTTCTTGATGAAGTATCCAAGAGAAGCAAACGTGAGAATGACAGCGTCGAGCTTGAACAGAAACTTGCGCTCCTCGGGGGACTTGTCGAGTGTATCCCAGATGTAAGATCGCCACGTCTTGGGCGGCAGGCCATCGTCACTGTCAGACTCGGCCCCTCTGGCGACAACAGTGGCAGAGGGCTCAGACTTGGACGAGGCATTGTCACGCCCGGCGTCTTTGTCGTCGTAGGGCGCAGACATAGTGGGCTAAGGCTGGGCAAAGGCTGGGCAACCGTTGGGCAAGGCTTGGCTAGAAGCTGTGGCGCTCTTGGGGGTTCTTGTCAATGCAAAAGACTGCAGTTCATCAACTTATAAGTAGTTCCTGATATCCTCGAGGTGGCCAAAGCAGTCTGACCTCGATGACGTGACGGAAGGATCAAAAGAGAGCAAGCGAGAAAAAATATGCTTAATTTTCTGGATCCTCTGATCCTTCGGCTACCAGATCATACTACGTAGTAGGAGATACAAGTATGGGGCAACAAGGTCTGCAAGAATACTGTCCCACAGATGTGCCCACTCTATCGGAGCAGACGCACTCTCATGGCCTGTTCAATACCCAACACAGGTTAATCGTATCCGTGAGACCGCCTTGATCGGAGCTTCCCCGACGGGTTTTGGTGCCATCACGCAATTATAGTCAACACTTGTGTCCTAACCGTCCGTGGGGCTGAAACCGGGGTCGAATAGGGACGCCTAATTATCCCACCGCATCACGTCACCGGCAACCCATCAAAGATCAGAGTATGGGGTACAGATTGTGGGATAAACGTCTTTCTGCGGCCGTCTGCTCGGGAGCCAGTATCGGCACTAGGAGCTTTGTCAAGATAACGTTTGTTCGGATTTAAGACGCCGATTCCGGAAAGATGCACGACATCAATGAGCAACTATCATGACACCTGCAACCATGTTCTTGGGATGGTTCGATGTCTTATCATATACCTCGGTAGGAATTTATGAGCCAGTTCTCTGCTTAAATGAATAGCGTAGTTCAGCTCTGAAGTGTTGAGGATCTTGATCGTAGTCCACTGAATCTTGGGCTCTTCCTCCACAAGACAAGCGACAGCTGCGCTTGAAAGTTCACAGATTCAGATCCCACCCGTATAATTCCTCACCGACCGAGGGCCGACTGCGGCCCCACAACCCGAGTGGGAGACGCCAATCTTCCGTTCTGGCGTGCAAGATGGACCGTAGGAAGAGATGGCTGCCACGTGGAGGCGATGACGCCAATACAAGGGTGCAAGCACACAAGGCGTTTGGCAGTCACCGACGGCTTGGCAAGGTGATATGAACCAGGACTAAAGATTGGACAACTCAGTTTTTATCTTCTGGGCATTCTGTTTGGGTGAATTGAACAAGGCTATTCCTGGTTCAGAGGTGGGATCATCATGAGCCGGCCCGCCTCCATCACGGCCGGTCAGTTCACCCAAGAATCGAAGGCTCTAAATTGCAACCTCATACCACAAAGAGATCTTGGCAAGCCATGTATCGCAACTGAGTCAGTGCAACGACGAGACAGATGTCGTTCATGCTGGCAAGTGGAACCGTCCGCTTCCACGGAGCTTGACCGGCGTTTGAGTTGTCAGCCTCAAGGAGGTAAATGACTCATCAGCTGCGATAATTTATTGGTGAAAAAAATGCCCTCTTATTAGTAAGGATGCAGAATAGCCAAGGCCGAGTTCGCAGGTTTGACACGCTCAGGCGAGGCCTCCCCAGGAGGTCGAGGTCGAGGTCGAGGTCGAGGTCGAGGTTCGAGGTTCAATGTAGCACTAGTGCAGCCAAGACTGAAGCAGGCACTACTTGTACTTGAATTGAATTACTAACAGATGGTACATGTGACTCGACCGATTCGTCTACTGCTGCATCCAAGTCTCCAAGCTATTTGTGCTGCGAATGACGAGGCTCACTTGTGAGCCGCCGGCAAACTAAAACTCGGGATTAGGAATACACGAGAGTTGTTGAGAGAAGGTAATTGGTCCAGGACATTGTTTAACGTCTAAATCTGAATGATGCAGACAAGCGTAATTCACTTGACTCCGTGGGCCACCCCCAACCCCTAAGGGCGGACGAGGCCCTCATAGCAATAGGATACTCAACTAGCTGATGTGTAACTACACGCCGATGCACAGGTATTGAACGGCAATAGATACTTAGCACACCAATATTTCCCCTCGCTGCCAATCCAAGAGGGTATGGTGTACTGCAAATTCATTCCCGTTTAGTGGGAGCTTAGCCATACCCGTCCCGGACGGGTCATATCTGATAGATCGTGAGGGATGGTTAAGCTTACTTACAGATGCAGATCACACAGATCCATGGTCACAGAGCCTCTTCAGATGGCATGATCAATCTCAACATGGGTTGCTTTTGCCTAGACATACGACAAAGGGTAAAAGCGGAGCCGATCGGACTCGTCGAGGCGACCCCGATACACCTACACCATGAATAAGCTTCCAGCCTATTTCTCACCGAGAAAAAGTGCAGCAACATTTCATAGACAATAGAACTCTAGATTGCTTGCGCTTCTTATTTTGAACCTGCCTTCAAAGCATCACAGCCAACAGATCTGCTTAGTCACGGCGGACATGCGGAAGGATTCAGGCTTGCTATTTAACCGACAAAAGTGGCCTGACGTGGTTGTCACCGCTGTTGTTTGTTTACATCCGCAACTCATCCAGAAACCATCATGACGACAGCCGTAGCAGAAGCGTTCAGCAAAGACTTTAGCTTCCTCAAGTACCGCGCTGTCGAAGACCAAGAGGAACCGGTTACGGTCAAGCGCACCGCGTATTGGTGTTACTGTGGTCCCCTGCTTGACCCATTCTCATCGCCTGATCCAGACTCGGCGCTCCCTGCCAACTTTTACGAATTCGCCGCGGCGACTTTTACGGGTCCTGTTCACTCGAGGTTCCTCCCGTTCTTGAGGTACATCAACTCTCTGCTCGCCAGAAAGGGTCTGAAGCATTACATGCTCACCATACGTGCCACAACGCCCACTCACGAGTACGACCGTCCGAGATGGCATACCGATGAGCTCTTCTTTTCCGACCTTTCAAAAGGAAACCTCCCCGGTACACGGTTAGGACTCAAATCACAGTACAATAATGGAGAACGAAACTCCGGAACCAACTGGAAGATATGCACAACACTTCTCGGCCCATCAACCCTGTTTATCCCTCTACAGAACCAAGCTTCCGCTCGGAAAAGACAAGAGAGTGCCCGAGTAGGAGCTAGCACGGAACATGAATGCCTGAGTATCCGCTGCGTCGGCTGCGCATCTGCCGCCAAGGCCGTACGGGAGGAGCTCTCTCAGACCTTGAAGCCCTTGGGCGTCGAGGCAGCAATGGCGGGTGAATGTTCAGTGTTTCGAGTCGGAAGGGAGTTTGGCGCCGTGCATTCGGAGCCTAGTATGAGCGATGGAGAACATGGGAGAATTTTTATAAATGTCGTGCCGGGAACGGAAGAGGAGCTTCGGAGTTTGACGACGAAATGGGGGATGGAGTTTCCCAGGCAGTGGTGGGTTGGGGGCCGATAGTCGAGCGAGATGAGATCTTTAGTGTCTTCTATCTGTGGTTGGTCCGGATGAACGGGCACATTTTTTTAGGTTCTGTAAGGTAGTCCTATGTTCCAAGACAGCAAGGCTTGCTGATAACTCACGACGTTCAAGTCTATTGATTGCAAGTCCTTGAATGAGCTGTCTAGTCATCGTCCCTATTACTTGGCCCGCCTAGTTGTTCAAAAATACTTGTAAAAACCCGACGACTTTACAAATTGCCTTCTCTGTAAAACCTCCATTCCATCCTCGCACAGTAGAGTGAGCTTCACATTCCGCAGCTTTCACATCAACCTCAATCCCTCAACACACAAGCCGAGCATCAGTAAATAGTTGTCCGCCCTCCCCTCTTCCCCCTTGATGGGATAACTGAGTGAAATAGATAGATGCCTATCCTGAGATCGATCCTGCCACCAGGTCGACCAAGCACTCCGGCAAGCCTCTTCCCAAGATCCTCGCCATTCACTTGGATGTCCAGGGTGAGGAAAGCGTCAACGCTGCCGCTACCGACATATGGTTCATCAAGTACCTTGGCCTACTGATTCTCTCCGAGGTAGTCATGCTATTATGAAGATGGAACCCAGGCCTAGAAGATTCGCCGGCCAGTGGCCTGATTACACAAACACAGCCCGCAAGGCCATTCTTACTGATATGGTTCCAAAGCTCGAGATCCCCATCTGGTCTACTGATATCATCTCTGAAGAGGGCGAGTACCTGACCCTGAAGGTGTTTGGCTACTACATGAGCTTTATTGCTTGGCTTCCTGTACACACCTTGTCACGCTAGCGAGAGTTACGATACCCGCCATCGTTATTAGAGCCGACTCTGATAGACATCTTGCCGTCCCTCTACTGGGCCCTCTTGCCTAAAACGTTTCGTCGCTTTCCCCAGCGTCATCGCGGTTTCGCCGCCAGCCAAGCCCTCAGAGGTTTGCCATATCCTTGAAATGCTCATAGGGTAGCTGAAGGATCCTCTAGGCGATCAATTTGAAGTCGCATGGAGTTGGTTTAAACAAGCCGAGCTGACTTGAATGATTGAATTGCCGGTCCTTGCTGTCATCACGTTAACAAGAGGAACACGAGTTGTCCGCTGTCCGGATATCAAGCCCATCACTGCAAATACATGACCATCATTAACTGAACTTGCCGCCAAATATACATCAACTCGTGGACGATCACTCAGTCACCAAAGGGTAGCTACCAAGAGACTCTAACATTTCTTCCCACCACTTTATAAGCGCACTCAGCATATCGTGTTTCAGCGCTGTCGCAGCCATTCTCGCTATTGATGGCGATGGCGCCCCAATTAATGCTGCAGTAAGCTCAAGTGACGTTCTAGGACGGAGACGCGCCCGCACACTAACGTTACGTAGTAGCGGGCTGGCTCTAATTTGTTTACCTTCGGTGAGCATCCTGGTTCTATCCGGGCGAATCGGAGAGCGAATGATTGCGTGCAGTGCTATTAATGTGTCCCTCGGGAGACGTTCAACGGTGGCGGCCCGTCGAACTGCACCTCTAAGGCATCTCGGTAACTACCAAGCACCCCGAGTCCGTCTGTCCTTTTGTGCGTATGCACGTCATCCAGCATGCGCTGGCTATTATGCGGCATACTATTGGCATGTAGTTACGGATGGATTGGCAATCGTACCACCTCGGTTGGTCGTGATGACGAACCCCCGAGGAGGTCTTTAATTAAGGATGGCAGGGGTCTCTGCCTATTGGAGTTAGGTAGGTTCCTTTGTTGCTGACCAAAGATGACTGGCTCGCGAAAGGTCGGAACGGAGTCGACCGAATGGCCTTGTTTCGAATGGCTGCTCCGGGTTATTCTCGCGGCGCCTAGTTCCAAGGAAGAGACCCCTGCCAACGTCACCTGGATTACGGGGTTTTACTCTTTTCTGATGCTTCAAGCATCATGTATCTCCACTCCCGTGATGCGTCACTGTGAGATGGGGGGAATTCCATTGTTGCTGTCAATGACACCTCCAAGAGGAGTTGTCAGCCACAATATCAAACCCCAATTGAACCGAAATAGCCTCGCCTAGACAAGATCTGAGGCGCTTGGACAATCTGAAACGTCCCGAGATGCGGGAGTTGCAAACAAGGAGTAGGGTAGCATGTAACTGTGAATCAGCAGATGCCCTACTCAAGGCAGTTGAGAAATCTGACCATAAATCCACATCGCCCACGCCATTTCTCTCCCAGACTGGCAGTTCCTGTCACCAGACTCTGACGTCCATCGTACGAATCTCACGAAGACCAGATCCGACCCCCTTCCACGACTGGGGGCCATGGCTTGTGGTCTGACTTGGAGCGACTCAAGTAGGAGATTGGAAGGGCATACGATAGGGATACGTGCTAAATGATATAAGAGAATGTCCTATTCATCCTTTCCAGACTCTCATTCAGATCATTGTCTCATTCACTCATCTACACTACCAAATATCGACTCAATTGAGTCCCCTCCACTCATAACAATATAACAAATACTTACACCACAAACTTCACAACCTCTAACCTTCCTCATCATGACCACCAACTCATTCGGCGGAGCTCTTCCTCCCTTCGATTTCCCACCCCAACCAGCCCCCGCTGTCTCTCGCATGGCTCGCGTCTCAAAGGCCCTCCCCGTTGTGTTGTTCACTGCCGCAATAGCTGGTAGGTCTTCCCATCTCACACATCCAAGTCTCCATGATAACATTCTTCTCCAGCTTTCGCCTTCAAGGCCACCCAGGAAGCACAAAAGCCTCGCTCACCCATCGCCGCCTCCATGGCATCTGGGCGCTCTCTGGCAGCCCCGAGCTTGGTACCTCGAGGGCAGGGGTTCATTGACAAACAAAGCGGCGGCGTGGCGTCTAAGCCAAACAACTAGGGCACTTGAAGATGCAGAGCAGATCGATCGTCAAACTGGGCGCATGAACATGGAAGCAAGCTTCGAATTGTATTATATAGGGCCGGCTCCTATCTCATTTTAATCATTTAATAACTGTTGCAATCTCGTGCCGTGAGCATGATAGTTCTGAATATATGGTATCTCATTATATTAAGATAAAAAAAGAAAAAGGGCACCACCATGACGGAATTCCTCTAAGATATTACTTGCATTGTATACCCACGTCGTCTTATCTTCTCGATCAGCGTAACCATAGTTGAGGTTTGGCATTATGGCCTAGCCAAGGAAAGTCGGAGATGATCTAGAGTTTAGCACTAACAATAGATAGTTCAAAAAGACATTGATGTGTTGCACAAAGCATCGGAGCACGGCTTCACAATCATCCGACACCAAAATCCGGACTGGTGATACTAATCTCTTTTGGCACATCCAT
Organism: Fusarium protoensiforme; assembly: GCA_011320165.1. Taxonomy (NCBI): domain Eukaryota; kingdom Fungi; phylum Ascomycota; class Sordariomycetes; order Hypocreales; family Nectriaceae; genus Fusarium; species Fusarium protoensiforme. Next base: position 166,144 of record JAANQP010000397.1, on the reverse strand, counting down.
AACGTCATGCCCTCCCTCACTCCTCAAAATGACATCAGCATCAAGACTGCTCCTGATTGTGCTGGTGTGCCTCCTCTTCGCTGGGCGCGCGTCCGCCTTTGGAGCTGGAGAGGTGGCTGGCAATAGCGAATTCAATGGCTACGTGTGGCGGCACGGTGACATCGTGGAGGCTCTTCGCTATCTCCCGGCCAGTTTCGTCACACATTATCGCTTCTCGACCCTCGAGCGACGACAGATCTACTTTGGCAACTGGCTTCGCGACTTTTCCCAAATCATCGACACGACAGGTCTCGAAAATGTCCCTGAGCCGGTACTTCGGGCTATAGTGAGTATCCTGGGCTTTCTCGAATTTGGCTTCGCAACCGACGAGTTTGAGGTGACGCGCGAACGGCTGGGATGTTACACGCATGTGGAGCACATTGACAACCCCAAGGGCTATCCGGACAATGCGAAGGAGATTGACGAGAGGCTGAGAGGGCCGTTGGATCCGCGGGAGCTGGAGTTTGACCCAAAGACCGGCATGAAGAATTACATTGCCAACTCGGGCAAGGGCTGGGATACGTCTGCCGACTACGTGACGAGACAACTGCGCGACTGCATCAGACTGGGACGAGAAAAAGACGCCAAGTCCAAGAAGGAGGCCTTTATTCACCTTGGCGCTGCGCTACACACACTCGAAGACTTTTCGGCACACAGCAACTTCACTGAACTCTGTCTGCACGAGCTTGGGGAGCATGACGTCTTTGCATTCGTCGGCGATGCATGTCGTGTCAAGACACCAGGATGGAGAGGCCGAATGGTACCCCCAATTGTGACCGGGACCTTTGGGATGCTTGACATCTTCCACAGTCTCTTGGGCGAGGCCGATGATATGGCCGTGCTTCAGTGCAAGGGATCACTACAGAACCTAGAAGATGTAGGAAAACGAGCCGCGGCGTTGCACATATGCTGACCTACCGCAGGAGATGAATATGGGAGAAGTCGCATTCCAGCATTTGTACGACTTGCTCAAGGCTGCCATTCAGGCATTGAGCAAATTGGCGTCCAATGCCACCATCACTGACCCGATTCTAAAACAGCTGGAAACTGTCGGTGTGCTCTTCCAAAAGGCTGAGGCAGACAAGAAAAGCCTGACTGCCGAGAGTAGTCTCGACGCCAACCAACTCTGGCAGTCGATTGAGCCAATCTTTTACCTTCACGATCGCATCAAGAAATGGATACAGGAGCGCACTGAGAAACACGACGCCCAACCGGTTTCGGAAGAGTCAAGCACGCAACTTGGCAAGTACACGGACCAGCTCGTCTTCAAGTACCTCTCCCTCATGATTGAGAGCTCCATCATGCAGCTGCGCAACGCTTTGAAGGCTGCTAAAGAACGCGTCGATGCGGAGGCTGCAAAGTCCACTTCGGCTGAGGTATACCAGGATGGTCATGGGTCCGACCCCAGTCACTCGGACATTTCAAAGGACCACTTCAGCAACGTTCTCAACCAGCCGGCCGGCCTCGTGTCGACAGTCACCACCAACTGGACGACACAGCAAGTTGTCAAGTGTTGGGACGACCCTTTCAGAGACGAAGAAGAAGCCATTCGCCAGATTCTGAGCATCTTGCATCACCCCGCCTTTCCCGGTCGAAAGAAGACGCCAATCCAGAAATACATGTTCGACTCCGTGGAGGAGTGGTGGCATCACAATACAGCAGAGGAAAAGAACAAGATCCGCGGGATGCTGACAAAGGAGAGCGTCAGAGGCCGCCAACACGAGAACCATACACTGACGTTGAAGGACCTGGAAGGGAAGAAGAAGGGCGTTGCTGTATTTCCCGGCTCGAGGCCTAGGCTCAGAGAGAAGCCGGCGAAGCCGTCCCCGCTGGCGTGGGTTGCCGTTGCAGCCAAAAGTGACGCCAAGTGGATGTTTGGCGCTGTGAAAAGAGGTACGAGGGACCCTGTTGCAGCCGTTTCTTTCATCGCAGGTGGATTATACACGCTCTTTGCCCAGATCATTCTGGTCGTGCTTGGCATTTTCGGCACGTCAACTAAGTCGTCGAGAGCATGAGGCATTAGAGAACCAAGATAAACGCGACTTTGCATAGAATCACTGACTATCGTCCACTGTTGAAGCAACGAGTTAATTACCTCGTCTCTTGCCCTCGACGTGAATCCACCAAAGACAGCCCAGTACCGCAGCGCCGCAGAGACTTCAGAGCTAGTGTCGGAGCTTACGCCAGTACTCTCTCATCTCCCTCTTCAACACGAGAGCTTCTATCGGTGGCTGCCTAGCTCGGGGAGAAACTTCCAGTTGCGCGAGCATGATCCGAAACGCGAAGCCAATGACCTTGGGAAAACGCTCATTTGACAGAGCGTTGTGTAATATGATGCAAGCCATGAGTTTCGGGCCCAAACAGAGGTCCTTTTAATTACATACGCTGTCATACACTGTCGTGCAGTGTATCACCATGCATTTTAAATTCTGACCTGGCCTGAAAAGGAAATATCAGGGTCAAGATGTCTCAATCGACACACCGTCGCACTCAACAACTCGATAGCCATGGTTTCTGGGTCTCGAATCAAGATATGTTCCGGCACGACTCCACCGAAACATTCGCCATGAGCCAGACAAGCAGGAACTCTATGGCCCCCTGCCACGTCATCGGCTGATTTGTTTCGCTCTAGGCACAACTGCTAGGAATACGCCCGCCAAAAGCTAATAGACGACGAAACCGATCATCTGCTACGCCACAAATCTCCCCCTGTGCAACGAAAGGAAATTGGTGTGGCCAAACACCCGCTCAGTCCAGACTCATGCACGAGAAGATGACTCGTTTGCAAGAGAAACAGGAGCGGTATCATAGGCCTTTGGTGCAAACGGGGCATAGATTATCCTACCCAGTCACGCTATCTCCATGTTCGTAAGAACAAATGCTTCGAGTCTAAGAAGATGTTCTGCTCACCTACATGAACAGACCAAGTTAGACTGTTCTGAGAGTTTACTTGGGTGAGGCTCAATCTAACTTTCCCGTCAGGAGTTGGTCTCTTTTTTTTCCCTTTATGCTATATCGGTATGGACAAAGGTTGGAGGGCGATGAGTGGCAACTTTCATTGTTCCTGACTGAACCACCAGCAAGTCCATCACAACAAAGGCAAAGGGGGGAATATGGCTGCCCATGATAGAACAAAGAAACATTAGCTGCGTTGTGTGTCAAGTCTCACGAGCTATAAAATGGCCCTCTGGTCGTCACCAAGACACAAAAATCTCCATCCACACATCAACACACTGATTCAGCAACACCAAAGCATTCATTGACTGTCTGACCCAAGTGTGAATTACCACAATCACAAACAAGATCAGAACCCGTGCAGCAGGAGCGATCGCCGAGATGTTTGTTTTTCTCTTTCTCCTCGATTTTATACTTACCGGATGTTTGTTGGCTTGTGTGGGTATCTGCTGTTGTTGCTGTTGTTGGCAGACAGTGAGATTGGTTGGAAGGTGCTGTAGCTGCTTGCTATTTCCGTGCTTAATCATACTGACACTGGCGTTCCTGGGTGCTACCTTCACCGCCATGGACCACCAGCAGAAGCATCAGCTGAAGCAGCAGCAGCAGCAGCACCACCATCGATATTACTATTAACGGTATGGCTTGAAGCAGAACCAATAACCTGAACGGCCTGGTAGTTTAACGGGCAACACAGCCTAACGCCACCTTTCCCTTTATAGCAATAGTTCGTTCATGCGGGTTTATCCCCAAGATACTAACCCTTTGCCTTGATAGACTGTCAAGAAAGGCAAGTATATCTTAAAATAAGAAATAAACTACGCAATTTATTACCTAGTTCATTTATGAAGCCTATGTGATATTACTGAGTTAATTGAGTACATTGGGCTTTATTAGCCGTTATTGAATCACCTCGTTAAGGAGTTCTCAAACTTAATATAGTAGCTTATTGACGTGGTTGTTCAAAGGCTAGCCAGTTGGCAAAGTAGGAAATAAGCCAAGGACAAAACGCAGCTAGCTTATCCTATTGGCATAAAGATCGACGCCGCGTGTCTATTTTATCAGTAAGTACTACGAAGTGACTAAACCAGTATACATTCTCCTTAGGCCTCTGGCTTTCTTTTCATGCGGTCTACTAACGTGGTCCACCTGCAGATTGTTTATTGCTCTTCATGATATCTAAAGACATGAGTAGAAATCTTCTCTCCCTTCGAATTAAACCTTTGCGGGAGCACGGTGAATAAACCATCTGCATCTCGTGGCTCATAGTCCAAGGTGGCGGCAGCCTGGATAAGCACATCCAGGCCATGGTTTTCCTTGAGCCAGTGTGCCACCATGTCCGTCGCAGCAATCGCTCCAGATCCAGTCCAGATATTGCCGTCGATGATCCACTTCTTCTCCCGTGTCCAGTTGACTTTTGGCCAGAGTTTCCTCGCATACTCGTATTCGATATTGTTGACCGTGGCCTTCCTCCCGTCCAGAACGCCTGTGGATGCGACGACACTCGCACCGGTGCAGGTTGTAAAGACAAGCTTTCCAGCAGCAACGTGTTTTCGGATCAGATCAGCGTGCTTGGGGCTGAGATTAAAGCTGCCCAGGTGAGGCCCTGCAACGAGCAAGATATCCAGCTCGGGACACTCATCCACAGTCGTTGTAGGGACGATCCTCATCCGAAGAGTACCCAGGTCGACGGGATCTATGGTTGGGCTGATATGATGGAAGACGAATTCTGGTGCTCGGGAAATGACGTCGTCGTCGATGGGGACATATTCCCGGATGGTTTGGAGGGCGCCCTTGCTGGCGGAGCAGAGAAGATCGGCGGGCCCGGCTGCGTCGACTACTTGGTAGGCAAAGCTGAGGATGCCAAATTGGATAGGAGCCATTTTGGCGGCAAATGGCAATGAGGGTAGGAGTTGTAGGCCAATGTGGGAGAGGAAGAGTAGCCTGAGGTTGTTATGCGAAACGGATGTTGGCAGATATCGGCTATAAATGGGAGTGGCAGAGAAGTTTTAAGCCGGATTCTTCATTCTTAAAATTGGTTAAATAATCACAGAGTTCCTTGGGGTGGTAGCCGTACTAGTGGAACGGTGGTCATGACGATCCTATATCCGTAGCCCACCCGGCTATAGCTTCGGGACTCCGAGGTCCCGACTTTGAGTCTCCCCGACTTTGTAAGCGTGTCTGAATATATCCAATCATTCGGCATAAATTGAATATTGATAAGCAATAACGTTGATGGCCAAGTTGGTACCGGCTTGGATATAGAAGGGGGCCTTCTCTCTTCCCTCCCGCCATCCGTTCTTCGGATATCCAGGTGGGTCATTGCATTAGAACTTCCGCCTACCGGCATCGTTCGGATCTCTGAAGAGCGCCTTCATGAGATGTTTACAGTAGCATCATGAGCGTAAATGTAGTTGCCGCGGTTTATGAGTTCAAATCATGCGACCAGAATGGCATGACCCATGCAGGCTGTTGACAACATAAGGACGGCAATAAGTGGTATAAATACAATCACAAGGACCGCCTTGAAAGCAGAAGGACACCAAGTCTCAGCTCATTCTAACTTGAACTCGTTTTAAAACGCCGAGATGCTTCTACCCTTGTTGACCTTGGGCTTCAGCCCTATCCTTTGCGCTGCTGCCGCGGACAAGTTTTCTGTGCCGAATGTCGACGCCATCTTTCACAAATCGCCCAAGCCATTTGAAATCCACGTTGATCCGGGTTTCATTGAGGACACTCGGCAGCGAGTCGCACACGCAAGGGCTCCTGTGTTCATGGGTGCGACAGGTGACGGTCCGAGTGCTGAAAACTTCACCGCTGTGAGGGACTACTGGGTCAATGAATACTCCTGGAATGCAACTGAAGCATCCATCAACGAAAAGTAAGTGAGACAGTATCAGTTCTCGTTGAGATACTAACAGTTTTTGCAAGGCTGGAACAGTTCACAACCATTGTCGAACCCGTGATCGATAATGCCAGTTACCCTGTGCCCCTCCACTTTGTTCATCATCGTTCGCCCCGGAACGATGCCATTCCTCTGCTGTTCATCCATGGGTGGCCAGGCTCGTTCCTAGAAGTCAGCCACATTATCGGCAACCTGACAAACCCTCCCAATGCATCCGTCCCGGCATTCCATGTTGTTGCTCCGTCGATTCCGGGCTTCGGATTCTCTCCCGCACCTCAGCGCTCCGGCTTCGGTCCCGTCGAAGCGGCTCACACTTTCAATGAACTGATGCTCCAGCTCGGCTATTCCAAATACGTCATCCAAGGCGGAGATTTCGGTGGTGTTACCCTTCGCTACCAGGCTCATCTATTTCCGGAGCACGTCGTCTCAGCACTCAGCAACTTTTGGGTCATTCAACCAGACGACAGTGATATGCGCAGACTTGCAGAGGGGGTAGCAACTCCTGATGAAGTTGCCTACATCAATATTCTAGAGACCTATATCAATCACAACTCTGGATATCGCCTGATGCAATCAACGGAACCCCTCACCCTGGCACTCGGCATGACAGACTCCCCATTGGGCAATGCCATGTGGATGTATGATTTGATGGCAAAGGTCATCGATCCGGCCATCACAGCCTGGACCCCCGAGGAGATCATTACTTGGTCGCTGATGTATTACATCCAAGGCCCATACGGCGGCATGCGCTTTTACAAGGAGGTTCTCAACGATGGGGGATTCTCCGGGCTTGACTTTGGCACTCTGCCGCTGGTGGAGGTCCCAGTCGCCATCAGCCAGTTTCCTTACGATATCTGTTATCGCCTGCCATTGGACTGGGCGAAGCGAGGAGGAAATGTTGTCAAGAGAACTGTCAACCATCACGGCGGTCACTTTGCCGCCTATGAGGTGCCTGACCTGCTACTCAACGATATTTGGTCATGGTTCGGGGATAAGGAAGTTTCGGGAACAAGTGCCTTTGTACATTGATTCAATAAGTAGTCCAAGCGAGTGTAGTCACAGAACACCTTGGACTTTCAAAACAGTCTCTTAGAATTCGAATGAATCAGAGGCTAAGTAATCTGTTGAGTACCCAGAATCGTTGTTGTTGACTTTGATGACGCTTCCAAGAGGATTTGTGGGCACAATGTAAAAAGACACAGTTACGAACACATGACAGCATCAAACCCAATGCTATAAAGCACCATAACCTTAATATAAACTTCTATGGCGATAGCCATAGAGGCTCAGTGGAAAGATGTGTCTTGTCGTACAAGATGACACCTTTCTTTTTCCTCAGAGAGGATACCCAAAATCGTTTCTGACCTTTCCTAAAATTGACATGCAAAATGGGGTGGTTGTTGATATCGAGGATGGCTTCAATAAGAGTTGTCGGGCATGATATAAAAGAACACATTGATGAACACATGACAGCATTAAAACCCAATGCTGTAAAACACCGTAAAATGGGGCTACCTCGCGTCGACTCCCAGGGCCAAACCCGCTTTCAGGATGTATATAAACCCTCATCAACTGTATCCCAAGATATGTCACTGGTGTTTCCCCATCCCATAGTCATTGTTGCCCATAAATCCTGAAATAGGGGAGGCTTCCTCGGCTCGGTCCAGCCCGACAGATTCGTCAAGTTGTGGTCCCATTGTTCCACAGACGCCCTCAAGCTTCCGTCCATCACAGGACACCCAAAAACTCTGCTCACGGGGGCGATAGATGGTGGTCTTGAAAGTGAGTCTAGCCGGCGGTTGTATTTGGACTTGGCAAGGCCCAGCATAGCACGACTGGCCGATAGAAGATCGTTTGAAGCTGCGCCATCTGCACCATGCGACATTTTAGATAGGAATTGATCCAGTTGGAGTTCGGAGCGGGCAGAAGCCGAATCAAAATCAGGACATAGCGAGACCGGGAATGACAACCGAAACGATAGGGTAAGGATGACGATGAGCCGAGTCCAGTCGTTGACTGTAAACGAGAGGAGTGATGAATCTTCTAGTTCGCTCACGTAGTCCAGGTAAGCTCTTAGCTTTTTCGTAGCACTGCACATGTTGGATAATGGCGGAGGAAAGCAAGTTATCTTGGCAGACAAGCAGGTCTTGGCTACGGGGAAGGCGAGTAAGCTCCCGCAGTCAAGGAATGCATCGATAAACATGGCCTGCATTCGTGTCGCTCCTTTTCACTGCATCAGTCACTTGCACCTTCACCTTCAACCAGCTTAACGTACCGGATCTCATGATAAGGTGATCCATGCTGTGCTGCAATTCCTGACTTTGTTGTTCAAGATCAGTCAAAAACAGTTGACGGTTTTGAACGGTCTGCCCGTCTCTCTCATTGATAGCCTTGGATGCATCAGAAAAGAAAGTAGACAGGCGAACTAAAGCCACGAGCGTGTAGTCACCGTCGACTTGGGCGTTATTTTGGAGGATATCGATGGCGGTGCTGGCCCAAGGCGGTCGATTGGTCGGTAAATCTCTCTCCCCCCTCCATACAACGATATACCTAAAGGGGACCCAGAGTAAGAATCGTTTGCATGTTGAATTTGAGGACGTTGCACCTTACGTAGAAACGAGATATTGATAGGCGAGACACGCTCGGATCTTTTCGAGTTCATCGTCTGTGACTTTCTGACCCAACGGATCAGGCATTGCGAGGAAGTCTTGATCAAAATCAAGGTCGTGAATGAGATCAGCGGCGATTCGTAAACACTGAACCAGCTGTCCGTTTTTGGGCCGCAAGTGAAAAGGATACCTTGCAGCGTGAGACGGGGGTGCATGAAACTCGTTCAATAACCGGACATACCATGCGCAGTATATTAATACGCCCTGAAGTAGCTCGAGACTCTTCTCTCCACCAGAGACATACTTCAGACCTAGAGCCTTTCGAAACTCATCATCATATAATGCGTGTTTCTGCACCATGCTCGACCCTGAAGCTACGGTCAAGATGGACAGCAGAGTAAAAGGTTTTGTAGCAGCGAGATGCGAGACAGTAGAGTCGTCGGGAAAGACTATAAACGGTAGGTATTTAACCATGGACTTGAAGGTATTCAGGAGAGATTCCGCGGATGCCATATCGAATAGAGGCTGACGCCAGATATCGGAGATTGGATGAGATTGACTTGTCAAACTTGAGGGGCCTCGGGGGCTGACTGATTGGCTTGCACTTTGCAAGCTATCAGCAGGGTCTTCCTCGAGTACGGCGTCAAGAGCCTGATCATGCATCTCCCGCAGAGTTTCAAAGTTGTCATTGAGATCCGCTTTGGCTGGCACGGTGTAGTTGATGCTAAAGGTGGCAGGGTGGCCGGATGACTGCGGCGAGGGCCCAGTGGTTCCAGTTCTAGATAGGGGAATGATGTTAGAAAAGATCTAGAAGTCAGCAAAGCATGGTTCTTACCCCCATCTGCGCTCCCATCGGCGAGGCCGTGGTTTAGTACGGGCGACGCACTCTCTTTTCAAGGTGAGACATCTAATAGAAACGATGAGCATGAATCGAAAAGCTAAAGTTGTTTAATGCATTACCTTTCACACACCCCTGGCTGGTCACTGGCTTGGCATTTAATTCTGGCCGCTCGACAATGCTCACATGCTGTCGGGTTTCGTTTCGAATTGCGGCTTCGCGTCTCTGAATTCATCTTCATAAAGTCCGATAGATCTGATCGAGTCACCGGATCCCGAAACCGAGCTCAAGTTCTACCGATGGTAACGTCAATCAAGTGCCGAAGTCGGCGGTAGGTAATTAAGAAAAGGAAACGCAAACAGGCGGGACCTCCGGCAAAGCGGTCAAATGTTGGCTTATTCTCGTCTCTGTGATATTTTGATTTGTCATTCTCTTGCTTAGAAACGGCGGCTGGGGCCCGGCGGAACTGAGCTCCGTGTTGCCGGTCGATCAACCGGCGCTCAAGTGCTGCTTGTGAGCGACATCCGATACCGACGCGGATGTAGAATGTGGGGATTACCCAATCGGGCAGTCTCTTGTCAAAAGAGCCGAGCAACTCCAACGGTATTGCAGCTTAGGAAAACTTATTCGTGCTTTTTGATCCTCATCTCTTCGGATAACGATTAGAATATCGAAAATGAGCACGACATGTGCCGAAATTGTCACTACGGGAACCTAGCGGTGTTTCACCCGCGGATGCTGTATAAGTGTAGAGACCGTCCTCCATCCATGTCATCTGCTCCCTGATATTTCAGACATTCTTTACTGTTCCCCTTCATTTCCCGGTGCAGATACCTCCTCAGCAGACTCAATCCAGCAGTCAGAGAGGCAAGATGACCTTTGGGGAGTCGATTCACGATGTCGTTCGAGACGCCCCCTTGGGACAACTTGTGCGCTTCTTCACCAACAATCGCCTCTTCAAATACCCAGAAGAACAACCAAACTTCAAGCTTCCCGAGTCATGGACCCATATCATGAGAGACGCAGAGCCCGACAGGATACCTCGGCCTGAGACATCTTCATCCTCAACCCTCTCCAACTCGAGCCGCGAGCAAGAGGCGGTAGAGCAGCACAACGTCAGCAACGCGGCCGAACTGGATCTCGAGAGCAAGGAGTTTCCCCAAGACAAATCTACCCATCTGAGGCCAAAGACAACCAGGGACGGTACCATTTTGGTCGATTGGTACAGCGAACAAGATACCGCCAACCCGCACAATTGGTCCAACCTGCGCCGTGCGTTCCTCGCCTTGCTTATCTGCTTCTACACATTTGTGGTCTACCTGAGTTCAGCAATCTACTCGTCATCAACCGAAGGTGTCATGGAAAAGTTTGGCGTCAGCAACCTGGAAGCAACTCTCGGCCTCGCCATGTATGTCCTAGGCTACGGTGTTGGCCCACTGCTCTTTTCACCTCTCAGTGAGATCCCTCGCATCGGTCGCAACCCTATCTATATTATCACCATGGCCATATTTGTTATCCTCTCTATTCCAACAGCCTTCGTGGGTAATTTTGCAGGCCTCATTGTCTTGCGCTTCTTGCAGGGGTTCTTTGGGTCACCTTGCCTAGCAGCAGGTGGTGCTTCGATGAGCGATATGTACAGCCTGGTGAATTTGCCTTTTGCAATGATTGCCTGGGTTGCCGCCATGTCCTGTGGACGTAAGTCTTCCTCCTGGCTATTGAAAAATCTTTTGCTAAGTCTATGACAGCTTCTCTCGGTCCTCTCCTCAGTGGATTCGCCGTGACAGCGAAAAACTGGCGTTGGTCCCTATATGAGTCTATCTGGGCATCGGCACCGGTTCTCATCGCTCTCTTCATCTTCATGCCTGAAACGAGTGCCCCGAATATCCTCCTACGCCGCGCCCGACGCCTACGCAAGCTTACCGGCAACCAGAAGTTAATGTCCCAGAGCGAGATTAACCATAGTCACCTAACAGTCTCGAGCATTGCTATGGATGCCTTGATCAAGCCGTTGGAAATTACCATAAAAGACCCAGCCGTTTTGTTTGTTCAGGTCTACTCGGCTATCGTCTATGGCATATACTATTCCTGTAAGTGTCCTATGACTCAACATGGTCTTTTAACTGACCGTACAGACTTTGAGGTGTTTCCACTTGTCTATCCTGTTTTCTACGGTATGAACCTGGGCCAAGTTGGTCTCGTCTTTATCTGCATCGCCATTGGATGCATTATCGCCATTATCGCCTATGGCGCATTCCTATACTTTGTGGTCACGCCACGGATAAAGAAGGTCGGCATGGGCCCACAAGAGAACGTTCTTTTGGCTGGTTTACCTACATCCTTCGGTCCGACCATTGGCCTGTTTATATTTGCTTGGACAGCCCGGACTTCTATTCACTGGATCGTCCCAACTATTGGCATCACCATCTACGCTGGCTCGATATTCACTGTGCTGCAGTGTATGTTCCTTTATATCCCACTCAGCTACCCTCAGTATGCTGCCTCTCTATTCGCAGCAAACGACCTATTCCGCAGTGCCTTTGCCAGCGGTAGTATTCTCTTCGCGCACCCGCTATATGAGAATCTTGGGATCGGTAAAGGCACGAGTTTGCTTGGCGGCTTGAGTGTCATCGGCATTATAGGGATGTGGCTGCTGTATTTCTATGGTGCCAAGCTCCGAGCCCTCAGCAAGTTTGCCACCTACGCGGAGGGTTAAGCTCGTGTGTTGAGCAAGCATCTTTGACTCTGAGGTCACTCGGGTCCTGTCAAAATCGGCCGCCGGGCAACTACTCTGCTGTGCATCTCCTCTCAGTCATTCCCCATTCTCTTTCATTCACTCACTCAAGTACCCATTTGTAACATAGAACTGGCCGGATAGGCATATAGACAATTAGACAGTCTTTTTCTTTCCGCTTCTCTGTTGAGTCTCATGTGACAAATGTGACGACCTCAGGCGAGGCGATGCATCTAAAGTTGCGAAGGTCAGGTTTTGCGAGACAAGCTCATTAGAGCGCCCAGCGTTGGGAGAAGCAGAAACGTCAGGAATATATTACAATTCGATGCTTGGTTATTGTATCCCGGGGGTCATGTGTGGTTCCCGTCTCTTTGAAGAATGGGTCGCAGGGGGCGATCTTCAAGGTCGCTGGTAAACAGCTACCCTAGCCTTTCTAAACTGCTACTTTGTAATGCGCACCAAGCTATTGTGTGACAATAGACCATTATACCAAATACGCAAAAGTAGGAGGCCCCCGTCCTTACCAGTACAGGAACAAATGGTACATATTGCTTCGCCACATATTGACACCTTGGGTTCACTTTTAGAGAGAGCGCACTCGGCGCATGCTAAGCGTTCCAGGAGACATAAAGCATAATCACTGAATCTCGCGTACCTACGCGAATATCCCCTCCGATGCCTTATCGACCGACGCGTCAAGGATCTTGAGGGAGAAATATGGTGATTAAGACGGTGATTAAGGGAGACGGCGATGTCACTCTTTGATGCTACGGTAGGCTCCCTAGGCACGTGACATGGCGGAAAACGGCAGCTGGTTGGCCCTGAACCTGAGGGTGTCGGTCGTTGCTACGTCGCAATCTTATCAGCCCAGGCCCTCTCTCGCGTCGCGTGGAATCGGACGTGCCTCGGAGGGCTGCAGTGCACGAGGACCAGTGAAAAGGGAAGCACAGGGCACGTCTGCAGCTGTCAAAAGGGCCTCTTTGTGAGGCCGGGGCATTGCATTGGCCGGCGCCGTTGGAGCTGGCTGACTGTGGCTGCGGCACGGGAACGTCGGGTCACCGAATTTCTCTGCACAAGCGAACCCCGAACATAATGGGATTTATTCTTGGATGGAACTTCTGGGTCGATTCTATAAGCGAGCCTTGAACTGGCGTCGCCACGTCTTGTCAGCCATGCACAATTGATGGCGTTGGCACTATTCGTTGGCGTCCCTGACGGCGTCAAGACCGGGTCGGCAAGGCAAGGATGGGTTGATTGACGGGCTGTGGGGTTCGTGAGAGCCGCGAGAGGGATGCGAGAGCGAATGGAGACGGGGGGAAAGATGAATGACGGTCAGCGGTTAAGTGCAGATATCAGATGAGACAAGGCGATGACGAGGCAAACTCGGATTCCGGGTAGTGAGCACAAAGTCTCGGAAGAAGACTGAGAGCAAGAAGCAATCATTGAAGATCGAAATGCGTGCTTGGACCCCCCCTGGTTCCACGGCAGACGTCTCCCGTCTTGGTGTTGAGCCACCCCCGGACCCTAGCCCGGCGACGGCGCAAGCCATGACACGCGTTTGGTCTCGGAGGAAAAGTCAAGAATCCTCTCGGGAATCTGCGATGTGAATCTCAGGATTATGCTTGTCTCGCTGGCATGTGTGATGATCAGGTTCAGGTCGGTGTCAGAAGGGAAAGGGGAAGCCTGGTCGCAGGGAGAAAGGGTCGTGCAGGTAAGGAGCGCTAAAACACAGATCGGCAATCTGTTTGCGATAGAGGAGCCAATTGTCTGTTGTCCCTGGCGTGCATGAGGGAGGAAGAGAGGGACTTCGTATTCTGTATGCAGGAGGGGGGATCCGTTGAGGGATCTGTTGAGGGAGAGAGATATTGATGATGGCTGAGTTGATGGATAGACAATTAACTGGGAGGTTGAAGAGGTTGAAGGATAGTTCATGACTTCAAAACTTCGTCAATATTCAAGAGCACACACATTATGGATGACAATTAATTGTCGCAATGGTCGCTTGACCTGGAAAATGGCCAACCGCTCTCATTTCCCGCACCGCATGGGCTATTGACGCCAGTGGCACCAAACAATGACGCCGGTCGCACGTCCAGAGGCTGGTGGAGGGGCCGCTAAGACGCTACACGAGACCCCTCTCGTATTAGCGCCAGGGACCTGCGCTAAGACATTGATTGGACTTTAGGGGGGGAGAAAGTGTGTGGGCCAGGGGTGCTGCTGCTGTTGTGCACGGCACGGCAGGTGCGTGCGTGCGCGTGGGTTGCGCCTGCAGGTTTAGAATAGAAACACAAAAACCCGGCCATCTGCATTTTCCCTCTTGATTGGAACCCTCCATCCAACCTCGTCGCCGTTGGAAAGAACCCCCCAACCTCGGCGATTTCTTTTTTGTGTGTGCATTTTCATTTGTTTTTATTCCTGCTCGTTTCCCGGTCATTCCTTATGCCGGGGTAACAATTCAATCTTCATTTATTTACTTATCCATATTTGACATTGACCATGTTGTCCACTCTTTTCCTCGCGGCCTTGCCCGCCCTAGCCCACGCCTTGGACGACGGCATCGTCCGCTACCCCATCAAGGCCTCTCCCGGCGCCCCCATCGTCAAGGGCGTCACCCGACGACAGAATGAGGTCGCTCTCCAGGCCCAGAACACGGGTCTCTTCTACAGCATCGACGTTACCATGGGCACCCCCGGCCAGACCATCACCGTCAACCTCGACACGGGATCTCAGGAGCTTTGGGTCAACCCAGTTTGCGACAAGTCCAACGATGTCTCCTTTTGCGAGTCCTTTGGTCATTTTGGAAAGAGTAGCACCTACACTTCGATTAATGTCACCGGTGGTCTTGTTTATGGAACTGGATATGCCTACTACAACTATGGCTACGACTTTATCACCATTGGCTGTGAGTATGCTACCCTCCAAGTTGAAACACCTCACTGACATGACCCAGCTGCCCATATCAAGCAGCAGCTATTTGGCGTTGCCTACGACAGCTCCGTCGTGAGTGTTGGTATCATGGGTGTTGCGCCTGACCTGAACGGCTGGAACGCCCCCTACCCCCTGGTTATTGATAGCATGGCCCGCCAAAACCTCATCAAGAGCCGAGCCTTCTCTCTTGATATCCGCACCATGGACAGCGATCGAGGTGCCGTCATCTTTGGGGGTATCGACACCCGCAAGTACTCTGGCCACCTTGAGAAGCGTCCCATCATCCCAGCTGCGTCTTCCCCTGACGGCCTCACCCGGTAAGATTGAGATCTACAGTTCCACAGAATTGCCTCTGATTGTATTCCAGATACTGGGTTCACCTCGATGGCATGGGCCTCACTCAGGACGACGGCTCCAAGGAGTCCATCTTTTCAAAGACCAACGGCTATGCTGTCGTCCTCGACAGCGGCTACACCATCAGCGCCCTGCCCGGTCCCATCTTTGAGAAGCTTCTGGCAACTTTCCCTACTGTCCAGCCTGGAGTCGGCTCCTATCACCCCGTGGACTGCGATGTTGCCAAGCTCAAGGGCACTGTTGACTTCACCTTTGGCAAGACCACCGTCAAGGTGCCCTATGCCGACTTTATCTGGCACAACAAGGGCTCATGCTACCTGGGTGCTTTCCAGGATGATGGTAAGTATCTGCCGTCTTGCGTGTATAAAAGTGCGCTAACATGTTATAGAATTCCCTGTTCTTGGTGACACCTTCTTGCGAGCTGCTTACGTCGTCTATGACTGGGATAACGAGAACGTCTGGCTGGCAAACAACGAAGACTGCGGTACTAACCTGGTCGCCATCGGAAGCGGACCTGATGCTGTTCCTGATGTTGTTGGTGAATGTGCTTCTTCTGACTCTACCAACACTTCTGAGCTGCCCACTTCCACCGAGGCCTCGACTAGCTCTGCTGCTTCAACTGAGTCTGTTACTTCGACCGAGTCCGGGACCTCTTCCGATTCCATCACCAGCGATTCGACTGTCACTGCTAGCACCGAGTCCACTCTCTCATTCTCCACCACCCGCTTCCACAACACCTCCTCCGTCATCCCCAACAAGCTCGGATCCTCCAAGACCCAGTCTCTTCCCGATTCGATCCCTACCTTGTCGGGCTCTACCTACTTGGACCCCTCTTACCTGGACCCTACCTACTCAGGACCTACCACCGCGGCTCCCACCACAGTCACGTCGACCATTACCACCAGCAAGGTCTACACCATCACCTCGTGCCCTCCCAGCGTGACCAACTGCCCTGTCGGCTCCGTCACCACTGAGATCATCACCTCGTACACGACCTACTGCCCCGGCGAGACCAAGGCCCCCAAGCCCACCAACCCTCCCGTTATCAGCGATACCTCGATCGTCACCAACACCCGCGTCTACACGATTACTGACTGCCCCGGCGAGGGTCCCTGCAACAAGGGCGACGTCACCACCGAGTTCGTTGCTACAACTCAGCTGGTCCACCCCCAGGTCACAGCCGTCTACACCGTTCCCGAAGCCATCCGATGTGGTCCTGGTAACGCTCACTGCAAGGAGGCCACGACCAAGGCTGTCCGCGTCGTCACCATCACCCCCGCCACCAAGGCTCCCGAGCCCACACCCGTCCCCGGTGTCTGCACCACCTGCGGTCCTCCCGGCAACGCCAACGGCACCATCACCGAGGTCTACACCCACCCCAGCAAGCCGACCCAGGTGTACACTCAGCCCGGCGGTACCCAGGTCTACACCAAGCCCGGCCAGACCCAAGCCTACACCCAGACAGCCCATGGCTACCCCCAACCTCCCGCCAGCACCGTCGCCACGGTTGTGAAGCCCAGCGGTGAGGAGCCCTCGGAGCCCACAGGCACCAGCCCTGCCCTCGTGACAGGCGGCGCCGCATGGAATGCCCCCGGCCTATTGGCCGTTGTAGGAGGCGCTCTCCTTGCCGCAATGCTCTAAATTCGAGCAAATAATTTTTAAAGGGTACATGCTTGAAACACATTATTATTCTTTTTTAATCACGGGGCGGCGGCTTGAATTGGTTCCACAACCATGACTTGGGTAGACGACGGGGCATGATGTTGTTTTTTTCATAGAGGTCTTTTCTACACATCCAACTCGCATTGTTAGATTCTTGGTTGTATTTACTCAACAAACAATTTTATGATGAGGCACGATTACATTTTTATGTGTCCCTCTTTTCGATCTCCTGCCCGCTGAAATGTCAAGGCCTGCTATCATATGTTTATCACTCTGCTCTTTGCTGTTGTGTCCGACGAAGACGTCATTGATATCAACAGTGTGAAGGCCCGGATCTCGTATCCAAATGAGGACGTAAATGCCGCGCCCACCAATGATGGAAAACAAGCATATATCTGGTGGAGCAATCGATGCGAGCCAGCGAACCAACACTCGAGATGACCTCATGTAGAGCTTACAACAATCAGCATCATGTAACTCATCATTTTTGTCTCTGTCTGGAATAGGCTAAAGGGCTCAGTGCCACTCGGAGATTATGTCAGATGGGTGTCCACTGTCTTGGGCAGGGGGGCCATTCCTTTCAAAAACCGCTCTTTAAAACCATCAGCCGCCCACCGCTCTATTCTTCCCAGAATTTCTGCACCCATTGAGTCCTCAGAATGGCTGGGATTCTCTTCAAAGCCGGCCTCTTGGCCGTAGTCCTCGCCGTCATCTTCCAGGTCACCCTCAAAGAAACCATCTGGTTGGCCTTTGGCATCGGGAGAGTCATGCAGCCGATATCCGACTTTCCCTACACGTGCCGCAAGATTGTCGACCCGAGAATGGAGGCGTGTGAGGATATGTGGTTCTCCGAGTCTACGAGGCAGTTGTTTCTTGCTTGTTCTGATCCTCTTGCTCGACCTCTCTGGATGCCAAAGTGAGTTATGCAAGATCCTTGGCCGTCCACCAGGCCGGCTCACGTCAGCAGTGTCGCACACCTCAACGTCTCTGCACTCTCGCAAAGAGACTCAATCGTAGCTCTGGACATCGACAAGCCCGTCAAAGACAGCTTCGAGTTCCGAACCCTCAAGACGCCGGGATTCCCCGGAACAGCCGGAGACGGCAAGCTCCAGCTGATCGGCTTTACGGGCATCGATAATCCCGAATCCGGCGTCATCGAGCTGCTCGTCATCAACAACCGACCTTCGGTGGACGCCGAAACGGGAGAGCTTGTGGATCAGTATGCTGATGGGGCTAACTCCACGATTGATCTTTTTGAGACGGGGCCTGAGGCTACTGAGCTCAAGTATGTTCGGACTTATGCTGACAGGAAGATCGCTACTCCCAACCGTGTTGCTGCTCTGAGCAAAAGTGCTTTCTATGTGACCAATGATCATGGTCAGAATAAGATTGGCTTGGTAAGTCACATAATAACAAGCTTCAGCAAGGTACTAACAAGTACTAGCAATATAATCTCTCCCCCCTCCTCAGCAACGGCGACGCCATCTTCTGTGACTCCGAAACCGGCTGCAAAACCGTCGCCCAAAACTTCAAATGGCCCAACGGCCTAACTCGCGACAAGAACAACCTAATCTACATCCCCTGTTCTCTCTCCGGAAAAATCTCCATCTACCGCGTACTCTCAGACAACACCCTAGAGAAAGTCGACGAGGTCAAGACTGGATACAGCATCGACAACCTTTCTGTCGACGCCAACGGTGATATCTGGGTGGCTGCCTTTCCAGTGGGAGTTGCCATTTTCAAGGTTTATGAGGATCCGTATAATTCTTTCCCCCCTGCTGCTGCTCTGAGGGTTAGAAAGGTGGATGGGAAGTATGTTGTTGATAAGGTGATTGAGGATGGGGAGGGCGAGGTTCTTCCTGCTGCTACGACAGTTGTGCACGATGCCAAGACTGGTCGGCTATTCTTCAGCAGTAAGTGATTTGCGAGTGTCTGAATGAAGTGTGGCTAACAGAAGTAGGTGTCATTTCCCCCTTCATCTCTGTATGCGAGCCAAAGGATCAAAAATAGACAACGCATACAGGCAGAAAGGTCACAAAGACGGACACTAGGAGAAATAAGAGCACATCAAAGTGCTTTAGTTAATGTTGAATATACCTCCCCCCTCATAGCAACAGAATATCAGTCATAGGAGAAATGATGACTATTCTCTCGATAGTGACAGTGGCGCCAAGAAAACCTAACAAAAAGCCTCAAAAGAAGTAACCTGGGCTAACTCTTCCTTGTTAGCCGTAATTGCAATATGTCCAACTCCCTGTGACCAAACCAAGCCACCTTGTTTATCTGTTACAACCCTCCCTTACTAAATCAACCCTGAACTTATGCCCCCCCGCTAACGAATCTCAAACGTCTCGATCTTTGCCTCTCCGTGATCTACCATCTGCTTGGCCTCGCCTTCCATAAGCCCCATCACGAAGCAGGGCCCGACATGCTCGTAGTGAGACCCCTTCCTCCTGAGAAGCACAGGGGCTTTGCAGTCGGCGAGCACGGTCACCAAGTCCCCCGCTTGAGCGGCGGTGACAATTCCAAGGTAGCCGTTGTTTGTGACAAATCTCAGATAAGGTCCGAGATGCCCCCTTGTATGCTCTTTCAAGGCCTCGATATCCTCTCTGGCATTTTCCCAGGTCCACTCCATGGCCGCCGCTGCGTCCTCCCAGTCCGTCATGTTGTATTCAGCACTGTAGCCCTTAAAGATCTCTTCTTTCCAGACCTTGGAAAAATCTTGGCCAGGGGGAATGCCGAGCTGCGGTAGGTAAGCTGCCGCAATGCTATGCCAATCCGGACGCTCTGAGTCAACAGCCCACGCAAGAACGCCTACGAGAAAGCATAGAGCTATACTTCGCTGCAGGCTAACATCTCTACTCTGGAATGTGGAATGCATCCCCACGTTGGTGATTATCGTCCGAAAGAGTGCTTGGAATATGTGTAGCCTTGGGCCTGGGGGCGAACCGAAGCAACCTGTATACTTGATTGCAAGCTGAAGGACATCAAGAGCGAGATCAGTATCACTTGCATTTGAGGGCAAGCGAGGATAGACCTCTTCCACCTTGCCAGCCACTACCCCAGAAGCAACCAGGGTGCTCAGGTCGTCACGTAGGTGCGCATTGCTGGCAGGCAACTGCTGAGACGCATCACAAAAATGGAAAAGGCGAAGCACGGAAAACTCGAAGCTGTCGTAGTTTCCAGTATCGTCTTCCTTCTGCGAAATTGCTTCCAAATCTGGTGCCCAGGAAGGGAGAGCATTTGGTCCATGCCGGGCGATGCGATGGTATTCTTGGGAATAGACAAGAAAATTGAGGTCCCTAACCTCATCAATCCACGCTGAGGCGAACTCTTTATAGACCTGAGCAGTATCTTTTGTGTAGTCCGCCTCTAGGCGGGTTCTTGTGACACCCAGAAGGCCATACACCTTATCGCGAGGGTCAGTCGCCTGGTGGTTGGCCAACCGCGGTACCAAGGCTAGACCCGGACAGTATGACATAGCAATGATCTTTAGTCGTGTTAAATATATTTCACTGATTGAGAGGAGTACTAGACTCAAAAATGGTTGCAGGGCTAAATACAGAGCTTGGTGGGCTTCTGTTGCCGGAAGCTTGGAATGGTTGGCCATGGAGATGAGCGCTAGCAATAGTTCTTGGACTGCCATGATGGATTGAAACTTTATAAGTGATGACCCGCATAGGAAGAGGACATCAGTTGGCAGAGCCATCTCCTGAAAGGTCCATGTGCGAGCCCAGTATGGCGATTGAACCAGCGCTTCGTAGGCGTCCCAGTATGCGTCACGGCCCTCGGACACTGCCCACAGATGCGGATACGCATGCATCCACGAGCTGTAGTCCAGATTTGGGAGGATCGAGTCGAGCTTGAAGCCGTGTAGTGGGTCAAGACTCTCGGCAAGGCTCATGGCGAGATGTGAGTCTCTAGTATTCCCGAGCCAGGCGAGTACCATGGGAGCGGACGAGTAGATGCACTTCAAGAGCTGGACTTGATGGTTCCGCTCTTCCGGGTCCTGCTGGTTGATGCAGATGGCGTCGGCCCAAAAGATGGCGGGCTTATCCCAGGAGCCCTTGGCGAGGATATCAGGAAGTAATCTGCGGGTCTGCTTTAAGAAAGCGGCGAGATTGCGAGTGACTTTGGTCGATATTCCATTGACCTTGATTGGTTTCGTGTCTGTCGGGTCACCCCAGACATAGGAGAAGGGGATGAACTGGCCCGACACGTCATCCAAAGGCTGCTGGAAAAGCCGCACCTCTACCGTTGCATTGGTATTTTCCGAGGGTAGGATCTCAACGAGGCGAATTTCGTTGGTGTCTTTATCGAGGGGCTTGTAAATAGATAGCGAGGGCTCTTTCGAGCTAGATGGTTCAGCCATTCCGAGTGAGTGATAGTGACTGTATTCGAATGGCCCAAGAGATGAAGCATGCCGAGACGGGACGGCAACAAGATGGAGGCCTCGTTTCTGCCTGTACCTTCCTTGACTTAGGTATGGAACATACATTTTACGGCGCCGTGTCGTGCTCCCTATTGGCTCACGCTGTAGGCTGCTCCAAACAGCAGCAAGGCGAACCCCAAGGCACAATCCAAAGGCACGAATGGCCTGGTCTGGCAGAACAGCCGTGTACTACACACCAACAAGCGATCAAATGTCGCTCATGACAGTTGCGACCTTGCAACTTTCCCTCCTGGGTACTTGCTTGGGAGTTGACCTGAGTAGAAGCCAGCCTAGTAAGGCACCGGTGCTGTGAGACCAGACTCAAGTGACACAATTTCAGCCGAGGGCTGTACAGTGTCTCAGTGACATCAGTACGTTCCGTCAACTTCCAGGCACAGTATCAGGTCCGTCCCCAACAGAGCGAAGCCCTAAATCCATATTTCGACGGCGCCGATCCCCATGAGATAGCCTTTCAAAGCTTCATATTCTAGCAACAGCTCCAAGGAACTCCCCTAATCTCGCTATTAGAGTATTTGAAGATGTCCTCCCCAGCTTCGGTGCTATCCCCTGAATAGACTCCAGATGCTCGGTGGCATATTTGAGGTCTCCTTGCCATCTGGCCGCTTTTCTGTTGGCTGATGCTTTATCTACCAACCGCATCTGATTACTGCTGTCTCGGAAGGTCACATGGAAGTGCGGTGTGGCATGCAATCTGACAATGTTCAACCCAACATCAAAAGCCAGGCTCGCCAAAACATCCCCCCACGTATTATACGGCCTACCTAAAAACCCTAGTCACTATTAAGCCCGTCAGCATCGGAATACCGAGAAGGGTCACTTGGACTGAAAAGCTGGGTGCGGGCTGTGCATCTATACCAATCGTCAAAGAGCTGCATTATTGGCGGATTTCGAATGACCGCAACGCAAGCAGGGTCGCTCGGTACAAGATCATAAACTCACCTGTCACATGGCGCCAAGGGGTGACTGCGTTATTCATGGCACCTTTGATTGAGGCTTGAGAATTATTCCCTCACCTGGATCCTGAAATAGCAAATGGGATGGGCGTAACAGAGCCATCCCCGCTGATGCTGAGATTTGGCAGAATTAAAGTGCACTTTTGGCCCTTCCCGCTCCAATAACCACCAGAAAGATCCTTGCAGCAACCCGTAAGCGAGCTCGGACAGATAAGTTCCCGCTGCTGGTCAGTGTTGTTGGCTCAGCTGTCCTCGGAGCCTGATCGCCGCCTCCCCGATTTCTTCTTCCTCCGACGTGACCATGTTGAGCCAGGAATCAGGCTGTAAATTCAGTACCATGCTAATACTATCTATCATCTCAGTTATCCCATCAAGGGCTGGGCGTTAAAAATAACAAAGGCCATGCTAATACGCTGACAACTCATCAACAATACTATCATGGTGTTGCACATCACAAACCTTGTTATGGATAGTCATGGCCAGGCTATCATGGAAGGCTTCTGGAGGGTGTGACATGGGAGATGAAAGAAGTGCCTCTGTAAAAATCTAATCTAATTCACGTTCTCTTTTGTCCCCTTGCACTTTAACACCATGAGACCGTCGCATCGGCTACTTCTTGTTGCCAGAGGGGTCTTTGGTAGCATCCGACTGTTTCCGGCCGATAGTTCCTACACCCGTATTTTGGGGGAGACTCTCGTCCTGTTTCCCACCCTCTTGCTCGGGTTTAATCTTGTCGTGGTCCTCACCCGCCATGATGTCTTTCAGCTTTTTCTCCTCCTTCTATCTTCATGGTCAAAGTCTTTTTCTTCCTTGGTGTTACTCAAGCCTTTACTCACATCGGTCAATTTGCGAGGTATAGTCACCACATGTTGACCGCGTTTTTCCTGTAGTGCCTAGAGTCATGTCATTGTTGGACGGAAATCTACCTTGGCCAAACTCACAATGAATGTAGTCTTCTTTGGCTTGAAGAATTTATCTAATTCGCCCAATGCTTCGTCGAGATATTCATTTTCGCTATCCAGGGCAATAATCGGCATTGTGACGCTTTTTATACCGCCGATTGTGGTCAACGTAATTGCAGTCTCAACTTCCAGCCGTTTCGGAGTCGCAGGATGATGGTTTGGTGAGGATGCTGCCCAAGGGAGAGAAGCCGATCGCAGCCTGATGGGCTCAAATTGTGGCGAGCTGAATCCCAAGGTGCCAAGGCAGCATTTTCCATCGGCTTACCCTTTTGGGGGAATGTGATAGGCATGCATGTTATTGGCACAGGTTGCGTGGGCCGTGGCTGATAGATGCTCACCAAAAGTCACACGACCCCGGCCAGCCACGCCGCTTGATGCAACGGCAATTTGCACTTGGAATCAAGCACTGCAATTCAGATAATTACGGTACTTGTCTTAAAAATCTGACATTCCTGCTCCCCACATCTGCATTGACTGCTCACTTACTCGGCTGTCCATAAGCAACATGGACTGGCGCACTCAAGCCTACGAACCGCTACACCTTGAGAAAAGCTCCAAGCGAAAAACCAGGCCAGAGCCAGAGACGTCAAAATGTAGGGTATTGTCTCTTTTTGGGGATACGGTAGGTTCCCCAAACGAGAAGGCTCAGAAAATGGACGACCAAGAGCTGGGTGTCTGGCTCAAAGGGGCAAAAGACCCTCCTAAAGAAGACTCTCCCAAAGCAGACCCGACAGAATCCAAGTCACACCAAAACGGATTCAGCCTTTTGTAAGATTCTCTATATGGAAGGATATATTGAATTGTTGAAAATATGGCTAACGTGTAATCGATCAATAGGTTGTGCGGTAGACCAGAACCTGACGACCAAGGAAAAGAAGTTCGCGCGAATTTCTTCAACATCCCATTCGAAAAGGCCACCTCACAGGCCGGCTCTCCTATAGAAGATTCTGTCAAAAAAGACGAGATCAAGGAGGCCCTCGAGCGTTTCCATTTACATGCACACATGGGCCAGGTAATAAAGCGACGTACCCCTTACTTTTCAGTGGCGGACATGACCGACTCGACTGAAGGCAAGATACCCTTCCTGATTCGTCCATACGTAAGCCTAATACCGCATCAGTCTCAGCAGCTACCGGAAAGATCGTCTACACATCCATTTTCGATACTGGCTTAGAGGATTTCAAAGAAAATCTCGCATTCACCTCGACGTACTTCCCCTCCAACAAGACTTCGTTCGGTATTATCCTCGGTTGTACCGGAGAAGACGTAAAAAAAGCCATCGACTTGCTCAAAAGATGCGGGAGCTCACAGAACCACCAGCTACTGCTACCAGCTGTCTTCCTTGAGCTACAGCGACAGCGCTTGGCGGGTATTCGCAAGAGGCATACGGCACAGGCACTTGAAGTGCAGGGGAACTTTGAAGAGCTCAAGGATTATAAGACCGGCCAGACACCATTTCGATTTGGATATCAGCCATCGCCGGTCTCCGAATGCGCCAAGGATCTGTCCCAGCTCTGCACCAACAGCAATGTCATGGCAGAGGATCTGACAATTGCATCGCGTCAGTTGAGCAGACTGAAGCGTCACGCCGAGGAGCTTGCAAGAAGCCAAGCCGAGGGGCTCGATGGAAGCCTCAATACGGGGCTGAAACTGACTTTGGATAATACTCGCTGCTTCCTCGATCTATTCGATGAGATAGCTGAGGATATTGAGTTTGTTTCTGGGGCTGTCACAGTCAACGCCAAGGCTGCTACCACGACAGCTGATGAGGTGACGTTTCCCCCTCCGTCCGGAAGAATAGAGATTGGTGCATACTGTGGTAAAGTCTATGGTAGGCTGACTCTTGATAGATGACCAGAAGCTCCTTGAAACAAGACGCACGATGGAGCATGGGGCTCGCCATTGTCGCCATGGTGTACCTGCCTATCACGGCTTTAGCAGTGGGTAGTTCCGAAAGATTAAAGCCTCGTCTCCTCCCGGCTGACGCAAACCATGTGTAGACAATCTTTGCTATGCCTGTATTCGACTTCAAGGCCCGCTGGATGAACATGAATAACCAACCCGCAAATTGGAGTGAATCCTCTGGCGGTGACGGCCCCAACACCTCCGCCAGTGCCTCGTCATCGTCGCCGCCTGTCACGTCAATATATTTCACCTACTGGATCAGCGCATCTTTTGTACTAACGTGGCTGACTTTTGAGGCTTGGTGGGTTCTCAGTTCTGACGTTGACGAGTGGAGGTGGGATCGATTGGGGTCGCTGCACCAACTCGCGCGGGTTGTTGAAGGGATCGACAAAATACGCTCATGGATTTTTGAACGGTTTGGCGAAACATGGTCATGGGTTGTTAATTGGAGAGACAGAGTCCGCGGCCTTTTGGAGTATCGTCGAGAGAAACGCAGCAAACCGGAGGACACAGAATCTGGTGAGGGACAGAAAATCTAATCGCGGCGAGGCTCGTTCGGCCCTGGCGGGGCAGTTAATATGGGAAGATCAGAGAATGGGAAACTGTTGGATAGCTATGATGAGCAAGTATGTATTTCTTTATTGTATTATTTAGGTTTCTCGAGTCGGTCTTATTAAGCCTTTTACCTCCTCCTAATGAGGGAGTAGCATGGTATTTATCTACAGCAGGAGCTCAGCCCAGAAGTGGAAATGGCTCTTGGTATGCTTGAGTTTTGTCTCCGAGTATAGTGGTGTATGGCGCCTAGGGGATAGTATTTTGCTTGTGATAAAACACGTCTCGATTTACAACCTTGGGCTTGCCCAAAACATGTTTCCTAGGTTTTGCACCTTAAACTCTGCAGAGGCGGCCATCCTGGCGTTCCTCCCACTCTTCATTGCCCACACAAGGCACACACCAGAGCACGTCCTTGGGGTCCACAGACTTCTTGATGGAAAGCAGCTTCTTGTAGTTGCTTCCCCAGAACGTCTTTTGCCAATCCGGTTCATACTTGAGCGCCTGTTGTGGACTGTTAGCGCTGCCCAGGTATTGAGACTTGACAACTCACCTCGTTAATATACGCCCCTGTGTCGGGAGACAGCTTCCGCATAGGCTCCCATGTTTCGATGAGATCGTCGACCGCTTGAGCCTCGGCCGTGTAGTTGAATGCCGGGAATCCTTTGCCAGATACTGACATGGACTTTAGCATCCGTAGGAGTTTCAAGACACGCAGCAACTTACAAGCATGCACATAGGACTTTCTCCAGCCGGGATTCACCGAGTCACTTCCTCCCCTTGGTTTAGCATCACGCACACCCTTTCCAGCAACCAGGAAAGCCCCCATTCCTCCTGATAGCCCCATCGCCGACTTGAGAGCTCCCTTCAGAGCATCTTGGTCCCCATCCAAGGCTTCCTTGCTCAACAGCCTGGAAACCAGATAAGAGCTGTTTCCTGCGGTGTCCTGATCGTAGTGAACGTCAAACCACTTCAAGAACGAGGGGTACTCCTCCTTCCCGACCAGAAGCTGAACAGCGCCGGACCAGCGCTTCTGGATGGTCTCGTTGATGGGCTTCCAGATCTTCTCTGTGTACTCGGGATCTTCAACATCCTGGACGATGAACTGGCCCAAGATGCCGGCCACCTCCTTTGGTGCGCCAGGGATTGGCACTGGGTTTTCGATTCCAGGGGATATCAAGGTATAGCCCGAGAAGCCCGCGTCTCCTAGGAAGGGAAATAGGGACAAGGCGTATGCGATGACATCGTAGGCAAACTTGGACTTGGCATCGGTGAAAAGCATCAATGATGAAGTCGTGATTTTGGGTGTCTTGTGAGTCTTGAGTGTGAGGGACGTGAGCACGCCAAAGGTTGAGCCGCCGCCCTGAGATGGATATGTCAGTCATCAAACTATTGCCCTCATGGAGTCAAGAAACTTACACCTCGCATGGCCCAGAAGAGATCGGGATGATTCCGCTCATTGACAGTGAGAATCTTGCCTCCCGGCGTGACCAAGGTCATTTGTAGAACCTGATCCGCCGCAAGACCAAACCTAGCAGACAGCAAGGAATGTCCACCACCAGTGATGTAACCGCCAGCACCCACAGACTTGGCTCCTCCGCCAACAACGGTGTGGTTGAACTTGTCCGTGGCCGAGTAGACATCGTACATCTGGGCTCCAGCACCGACAGTGACGGCATCTCCAGGGATGGTGATGTCTGTGTTGTCGAGCTTGAACTTGCCTTGGTGGTAGACGATTTCGTTCATGTGATGGGTCCAGATTGAGAGGGAGCCTGGGGCAATGGAACGGCCGAGGTAGTCATGGCCGGTATTCTTGACGGCGACCCTGATGTCGTGCTTTCTTGCTACGGAGTGTCAGGAGGTATCTTGTAAAAGAAGATTGATACTTACCAAAGTCAATGCCCAGCTTCACATGCTCTGGCTTGGTCGCGTTGACAACATATGCAGGATAGCCACTGGTACTACAGGTGTAAGTCTCATTTGGGAGGCATGTCCAGTTGGTATAGTGATCCCACATGACCGAGATGGGATTCTCAGCGTGGAACTCATAGACACTCCAGTTCTTTTGAACTTGTGGACAAGCATCGCGGTCATAGGTTGGCCAGCCTGGGTGACAGACAGCACCGGGAGGAGGAGGTGCGAGAAGTCTCCCTGCCAGGGACTCATTAAGATGAGACCATGTCTGGTGAGAAGGCCAGTCTTGGGATCCTGGGTATGCCTTGCAGGACTTTTCAGGAAGATAGGAACCCTGAGAAGAGGGTAACAGAGAGAGTACAGAAAGGATGGATTGGTGTAGGCGAGTCATTGCGAGATTGGTTTGTTGTGTAACGCATGGGGTGCAGAACAAGACCATCTACGGCGGTGCAAGTCGGCATTTTATACTCCTCAAACACAACATACTCAACTGCATCGTATCTCGGAAATGCAATGCATCTTACTACACAGCACTGCTAGAGGGGGCATCATGTCCCGAGACTAGAGGATTTTGTGGGTGCGACAGTGGCTTGGAGAGCAGCCATTGATGTCACGGCAGATTGGCCGTATTCTTCGTACTTGAGCTTGTAGACGGCTCAGCCCTGCGAGGGATCGACACGATCTGGGAGGTAGAGTGGAGAATTTGCGCGTCTGTGGATGAAAGCGAGGGATACGGGGAATTGACGTCGGCAGTGTATGCATGATGACTGGGTACATACAGGCAGACATGTTTTGATGCTATTCTCTATTACTCCGTGTTGTAGCGGATGTTGACGTCTCATTGTAGTCGTGTCTCGCTCACCACAACTGCCTGCGACAACACCAGACCCATCTTGTCAACGACTGTAAAAATTCTCTTCAAATACCACTCTAACTCTCCTCGTGACCTTTGCCAACACTAATGCAACCCCTGTAATTCTCGCAGCATCATCCCACAAACAGCATGGCGACCGTTGACACTAAGCCCCAATAGGCAACCGCATCAGGAAACGCCCCTTTCCCAATTTCTCTCACCCCAGGTTTTTTGCGCACATTCCTTCTCTAGCAAACAAACAAACACTCATTGAATATTCGGTACCCGCGAGGATGCGGTTGGACGTCGCTCATTGTCTTGCTTTTGCCTCTTAGTCGCTTTCACGTCTGGGCTCGAATCAGACGTCGTCATTCCCTCTTTTTCGTCATGCTGCGGCTAAGCTTGTTGTCGCTGCTCGTCCACTCCCTGCTCATTTCGTTCGTCTCCACCGCCTCGCCTGTTGGGCGGAATCGCAATCGCAATCGCCAACGCGACAGCGGAACCGTCTGGGCCACGCCCCACGATGCCTTTTCTTCGTCGATAGGCGTCTTGGGGTGCAAGGTGAGACATCTCTCACTTGTCTTTGACTCTATACTAACCCCCCAGGTCAACACTAATCGCGTCGCCTATTGGCCCAACTCGGTCGACTGCACAAACATCTGCATCGCCCTCACCTACCAAGACCGTACCGTCCACCTCCTCCGCATCGACCAGTCCGAAGGTGCCTACGACGTCAGCTACGATGCCTGGAACTACCTCTACACCGGCTACTCTGCCACCGAAAAGCCCGCTGCCGGCGGCCCCGTCGAGATGACCTACAAGGACGTCGACCCCTCCAACTGCAAAGACCTCATCGACACCAAGCACGGCCACCTCCCGCTCAGCGCTGCCAACAGCATGAACTTTCTCACCAGCTGTCTCGAGCAGAACAATACATGGGTCGCCCAGAACTACATCCTCTACAACATCCTCGATTCTCTGTGTACTCTGGGTCACGACGAAAAGTGCGACCTCGACTACCCAACCGCGAATCAAGCTGCTTGCCCGCACACGCTCGGACTACCCGACAAGCTCGAAAACTTGCCTGTATACAACATCAGATACCCGAGCGGTGAAAAAGTGAGCGCGTCGGATGGGCAGCCTGCACCAGCACCAACAGACGACCAAGAGGA
The DNA here is from genome assembly GCA_011320165.1 of Fusarium protoensiforme. Lineage (NCBI taxonomy): Eukaryota > Fungi > Ascomycota > Sordariomycetes > Hypocreales > Nectriaceae > Fusarium > Fusarium protoensiforme. The sequence goes on along the minus strand of JAANQP010000397.1, from coordinate 136,362 downwards.
TCTCGGGACCAGCCTCTCGCAACCGAGCGGGAAGACGTTGGCGTTGGTCATTTTGCTCACAACCTGCCTTGCCTTTGGAGTCTAGCCTGGTTGATAGACCTGGACACTCTTCTCGGTGCTTGGCCTTGATGACGGTGGACGATATCCGGAGTTCAATGGTTGCTTGTTGGGAAGCGGATGTTTGATGACTTGGGAGGCGGAATTGTTGTTCTTGATGATACCCTACTATCCTTCGCTGTTACATATTTTAACGACATAACTACAAGCCGAGACATTTGGCTGAGACAGTGTCTGAGTCACGTATCTTGGTCAAGTAATTATTATTGAATCAGTTTCATTCATTTTACAATTTGGTTGCCAATACGATATCCTAACCGAAACACCAAGGACAGGTTGACTACGTCTCACTTATTTTTTCATGTGCAATGCCTCCTTGACTTTGTCCAATGTTGACTCCTTGTGCTGGCCACCCAGACCAGCCTTGCCCTCGGTAGGTCCCGAGTCCTCCTGCGTCAGAGCGTGAGAGCCGTGTAACTGGACGTGTGTCAGTTGATCTGCAGTAGTAAGCGTCGACATCTCCCCATGCTCACCTTCTGCTCCTCCTCCTCGGCCTGGTGGATGAGGTCGTGGGTCTCGACGGCCGCCTCGTCGTCGAGCCCGGTGGGGGCCTTGGGTTGAGAGCCTCGTCTCGGCATCGCGTTGGGGTCTTCTTTCTTTCCCTTCATGGTTGATGATGGATGGGTCTTGTGTGAATTGATTTCTTGTCTGGTGTATTCGTTCTTGTGTTTTGTGTCTGGCAGCGAGAAGGGGAAGAGAGAGGCCAAAGAAGCCGGGGTGAGCTTGATATATCTGAGAGCTCGCGTGCCCTCTGTCGTCACCCCCTCCCAGTCCCCGTGATGGAATGATGCTACTCCAACGTCATGGTCCCGAGCATCCGCGGGGTTCAAGAGGTAACGTCCGACGACAATCCCAGAACCCCTCATCACCACAGTGCAAGTGGCGTACAGGAACATCTCGACAGCCCGTCGACGCCATGGTCTCGGGTGTACATTTCATACCGTGCTGGCAGCCACCCCTCAAAGTCAGTGTACGGGATGCTGGGAAGCTAACTGGAGCTTGATTGTCGTGATGCGACAGGTCATTGTTTGTCTGCCAACAAAAATGACATGACGAGCTGACCATTTCTGTGGCGATTGGCTGGCACCCGCCGACCATGATATCACAGCTGAGCTCTGTGTTGCATCAGGAATCGCAATCAAGGATGCTTGCCGTCTGACTGCGGTCCGTTCCAGGCGAGTAGCTCGGCACAGTGAGATTGAGAGAGGAGTCGACAGCTGATGGGGATATCAAAAGTGGCAATGAGGAATAATGAAGGTCGAATAGATGGGAGAAAGATGGTAGATGGATCATCAACGTCTTCGTAAACACTCAGGGTGAGCCTGAATTGCTAATGCTCTCGACACAGAGTTGAAACAAAACATCAAGCTTCTGTTTGAAGATCAAAGTCAATGCTAAGCTCCGTCAGGTACGTTCCCGACCGCGAGTCACAACCGCATGCTCATTCGAGGTGAGCCGAAGCTGATGGTGTGGTGAACCGAGCTTCCCGAGAGCAGGGATGCACACATTCAAGAGGCAGCGTTCCTGGATTAGTTTTAAGAGCTGGTAGAATAAACATGGTCATGATAGAGATCTTGACAACTTGAACAGATTCCTAAAAGTCATGTGCAATTTACTGCACAACGTCAATCCTCTCGTTTCCTCTTCATAAGCGCTTGATTGTGGTTCTTCCTCATCAACCCATCCAACTCATACCAACGTCATGGAAGCCAAGCTATAAACTCAATCCAGGATCCTCCTTAGAGTTGGCCGTCATAATTTCTTGCTAATGCTTTGACTAAGAGGAACCGAGGCCGTAGTCGGACCTCTCCGTCCCCAGAAGGAGGCCGAGGGCTCGCTCCACCAAAGATCTCAACACCAAGACCAAACCTCCTAGCTTTACGATACCACTTCTGTCTTGCTCCAACGGGCGACTGATTTAGGCCCTCAGTTTTTCATATCGACTCTTTTTCTCCAGTCACGACCATATATCTGACGCAATGAGGCTTGGAACCTAGCGGTGGGCAGTTCAAGTTGGTTCCATTGTGGAAATCGCGTTCGTAAAGGACACGGAAAATAGAATTTTACACATTTGAAAAATATAGGCACATTAGCAGCATGCATTTGAACACATCAAGGTTGCGTCTAAAAGAACGTGTTGATCTTGGGCCACCGGCAACAGTCAACTCTTCTCTCGAATAAACACGCTCTCTCTCAGGTGCTACGATTGGCCAGCAGAGCGAAAAGAAGTACCAGAGGTAGACGATCTCAGTATTAAGCTTGACTTGATGGATTGCGATAGATATGGTCTAGTTCCAGGGCTTGATTGTGACGATTGCTAGTAGATGACGGAAGGCTACCAAGTCACATAGTACCGTGGGTTTTCTTTGCATTATTTCCAGTAATCTCTTCCTATTCTTCTCTATTCATTGAGCTCCCAACGTTTACTTTAATCGGCCTCGATTCTATCCCTATGGTGGTATCTGGGTCATGTCTGGTGCCGAGAAGTAGAAGGCTAGGGTAGTTGGCGATCTTCATTTTCTGTCTCCCAGATAATGGATACTTGACGATCCAACACCAAATAAATGCATGCACAGATGATTTCTACGAAACAACCCCTCCCTGCACGATTTCATTATTTCCCTCTGCCCAAGTTAACTGGTTGGAATGTGACCTCGAAAGTTAATCATGAGCGTCAGAAAACTTCCGCATGCGGAAAACGTCAAACATCCAAACGTCAGCATCGACCGTGCTTCACAGTCTTTAATTGACATTTGTTGTTTTTGAGTATTTATCTAGATGCACAAGAAACATGTAAATCCTCATCTTATCTCTAAAGAAACAAATTGGCAATATTCTGACTCCATCTTGGCATATGCTTCACAGCCACAATTAATCCTCGTCTTCGGAACTCGGCTGTCTCTGCCAAGATTAAAACACAAGACGAATGCGTGCCGACGTAGCCGCCGGTTGGTGTACTGCCTCTCTTGGCCAAGTGGAGCTGCTGACGTGGATGACACGAGCTGTCTTTTCTCCATCTTGAGGAGAAACATTCTTCTTTTCAACATCTTTCCCTTCACGTCTTGAGTATCGTCACAGCCGCACTCGATCGCGACAATCTCTGTGGGTGTGATTCGCTAAACAGGGGGTCGTCACGGCCTAGACCAACAAAGGCACGCACCCCGCACCAGCTGCCGATAGGCTGCGTGCTCCGCCAGGATGCCTCACCGGGATTTGCTCGATGATGTGACGACATACAATGACAAGTATGTCGTTCTCTACGACTTTGGCGAGATAGGTGAGTGTTGAAAGTTCAAGGCCGTGGCTAGATATTGACCCTTGCAGACCGTGATACCGCTGTTGAAGAGTTCAAGACACTGCTCGTTGACTTGGAGGAAGCCGGTCTTGATGTTGAAGTTCGACCAGGCTATGAGCAGACCCTCTTGATTTTCGTCAAGGCCCCTCGCGAATTACTGGGAAACACGGTCTACAAGTCGAGGTATTCCCCCTTCGCATCACCTCTCATATGTCCGCTAACAAACCCTAGGGTCAAGGACTGGCTGTATGGAATCACACCAAACCACCCCGGAGGCGACAAGAACACCGTCGTTGATGGAGCTTACGAGGCCGAAGATATTCTTTCCTTGTATCATCTTATCAATTGGTCAAAGAGCCTCGGTGGTGCGGGCATCACCCCTGGTCTCGGAAAGTGGGAGAATGTCAAGGCCATCTTTCCTCTGCACAACCCACGAGTCAACCAGGCGCTACTCCGACATCTGAGCAAGAAGATCTTTCTTACGCCAGAGGATATTGATTCTATTCGAGATATACTTGGTTCAAAGGTGACTATATCCATTCCATGCACTGAATTCTCACTCACCAGATAGGTCGCCTACTACTTTGCCTTTATCCAAACCTACCTCCTGTTCCTCACTTTCCCAGCCATAACCGGCGTAGTCGCCTGGCTCTGGCTCCCCCGCTACTCCCTAGCCTACGGGATCTTGACCAGCATCTGGTGCACCGTCTTCCTCGAGTACTGGAAGATCCAGGAGGTCGACCTCTCCCTGCGGTGGAACGTCAAGGGCATCCAGGGCGTCAAGGTCAACCGGCCTCAGTTCAAGTACGACAGCGTGTTTGTCGACGGCGGCGGGCGCAAGCACTATTACTTTCCAAGGTGGAAGAAGGTCTGCAGGCAGCTCTTGCAGATTCCCTTCTTGCTTTTTGCGTTTTTTGCGTTGGGGGTTATCATCATTGCGGTTTTTGGGATTGAGGTTCTCATCTCGGAGACGTATGCAGGACCATACAAGTATTACCTGGTGAGTGTTCATCTTGTCGTCACTGAAACTGTGCTAACAATGCTAGGAATACCTTCCTACCATTCTCCTTGCCGTCTCTCTACCTTACATCACTTCTGCTCTCGAAGACGCAGCAACTTGGATGACGGAATTCGAAAACCATCGAACAGCCGACCATCATGAAATGTCACTCACTCAAAAGATTTTCCTTCTCAACGTATTCACAAATTACCTCCCAATACTCCTAACAGCATTCATCTACATTCCCTTTGGCGACGACGTCGTCCCAAGACTCGAGAACATCCTTCGAAAAGCACTGGGAAGCCTGGGCAAAGAGTTTGTCCATCAGCCATTCACCCTCGATGCCGACAGACTGCGGAACGAAGTCATCGCGTTGACAGTTACCGGTCAAATCTCGAGCTTCTTTGAGGAAAACATTGTGCCCATGCTGAAGCATAGGCTCTCGGGCTGGTATCGAGACTACCGTCGAGCCTATTCAAAAGGCGACATGCTTCTCTCGGTGGTCCAGGATGATCCTCAAGAGGCCAAGTTCCTCACTCAATGCCGTAACCAAGCAACTCTCCCAGGTTACAACGTCCAGGACGACATTTCCGAAATTGTACTGCAGTTTGGCTACTTGGCTCTCTTCTCGCCAGTCTGGCCCATCATTCCCATGGGTTTCCTCATCAACAATTGGATCGAACTGCGATCAGATTTTGCCAAGATCTCTCTTGAGCATCAACGACCTGCCCCGGTTCGATCTGACGGTATCGGACCGTGGATCTACTCGCTCGAGGCCTTGACATGGCTTGGAAGCATCTGCACAGCTGCAATTGTCCACCTTTTCAGTATCCAATACTTTGGAGACGGAACCAACAAGTGGATCACACTTCCAATCACAGTATTCATCAGCGAACACGTCCTTCTCCTCCTTCGCACCCTCGTACGCTTCGTTCTTCAGCAGGTTGGATCAGAGCGAATTCGAGAAGATTACAACCAACGATACGCGAATCGTGTGAAGCACCTGGAGGAGATTGAATCCAACAAGCGGGCCGGTCTTGGTGTCAGTGAGGCACAGAGAGAGCGCAGGAGGTCGATTCTCGCGACCGGACGCGACGCCTTCTGGACGAAACAAGTTGAAGCTGGCGCCAGTGAGACCGCAGGTGTCAGTCTGATCAAGCAGGTGAAAAAAGAGGAAAAGGTTGAGGATCCAAAGACTGAAGATCTAAAGACTGATTAGAACCTGTGGGAAGAAAAGGGGGGAATAGATTGTTGCTTCTGGTTCTGATGCAAGTGCCGAAAAGGATACAAAACATGGATTCCATTACCTGTAAAATAAAACGTTTCAATAATACCATGCCTTCACACCCGATGAAACAAGACACACAAGAATCATCCGATGTCGTGTTTTGGCTGTCACTGTCAGGCCATCGGGTATCTCGAGCGTGTTGAAACATCTACCCAGCACCCGATGGTTAGATCGTCAGGGGCTGTTTATCTTTGTTTGAGAGTCACCTCATGATGACGACTACGTCAACTTGGCTGTTTCTCAAGCTTATATATGCTCTCAATTCGAATCTATTCATATGTGGTGCAGTTCTTCGTATAGTCACACTTTACCCTCAACCCTAGAGTTCTTGACCTTGCCCGCCAGGCCCAGTTCAGCACTCACCCACTTCCCTCCAACAATGATCAACCTCCCTTTTCTTCTTCCTTTTCGGCTCATGTTCCGTTCTGACCAAGCGTTTGGCGCCCGCCCAGATCTCTCGGGGGGTCCACTCACCTGTTACAATAAACAACCCTTGCTCCGACAACCCCTGTGAAGTCTAATTCCACCAATCGCTTGAGTTGACGAGACGACATTTGGGAATCATGAATCGGTGAAAATTCTCCCAGACTGTCAATTGAATGCTATCATGAAGATGGCAAAATCGACGTAGTTGTGCATATAGTTGCAACAATGCCTTCCAGAGACAAGTACATGAGTCAATGCCTGGAAACAACTCAATTGCCGACAACTCCAAACCATCACATCATGCAAACCCCCAACCGAGGTTCCAAAAGAGTCTAGTACCCCCGAGCTTTGAGACGTCTCGCGTAGCTGACAGACAGGGGCATCCATCACCCAGAGCCGCAGTCAACTCTGCCCCTTGCAGCAACCCTTGGTCCGTACATTGGTCCATCTTACGCACCGATCTTTGAACCCCCCCCGGCGCCTAGGTTGACCCAGTTTCAGGCTCATCGCGCGGCAAACTTCCCCTTGTCCAGGTACCGCGAAATTCCAGCAATGAACATCAACATGCCATGGAGCCAAGAGCGGTGGCAATCTCGACCAGAGATGAATTTATAGATGCCCTCTGCCCTTCCTCAGTTTCTTCCTTCTCTCTCTCTCCTCATCCCATTCATTCTTCCACTTTCAGGTTCACGTCTTGTTTCTGCAGCTGTTGCTTGCGTCCTTCTTTTTCTTCGTCTCTAAGAGTCATTACATTCATTGCAAACCCTGGTGGTTAGCTCATTCACTCTATACTTGTCCATCTTTAAACAACTACAAACTATCCAACACTCCTTATATAAACAAGCAACATGCGTGCCTCCCTCTCCTCCGTCCTGGCCGTCGCTGCCGCCCTTCCCAGCGTCTTTGCCCACTACAACTTCGAGGCCCTCATCGTCAACGGCAAGGCCACCGAGCCCTACGAGTACGTCCGTCAGACGACCAACTCCAACTCTCCCATCGAGGATGTCACCTCCAAGGACATCATCTGCAACGCCGGTGGTCTTGACGCCGACATCCGGGCCAAGACCAAGACCCACGCCGTCGCTCCCGGTGACGAGGTTGGCTTCACCGTCAACGTCGAGATTGGCCACCCCGGTCCTCTTGCCGTCTACATGAGCAAGGCCCCCTCGGGCACTGAGGCTTCCGACTACCTCGGTGACGGTGACTGGTTCAAGGTCTATGAACTGACCACCAGCGACATCACCGATGCCGGTCTCCAGTGGGCCACCTACGTCAACAACCAGGGCATCCACAACTTCACCTTCACCCTCCCCGATGAGCTTGCTTCCGGTACTTACCTCATGCGAGCTGAGCACATCGGTCTCCACGGCGCTGGAAGCAAGGGTGGTGCCCAATTCTACATCGGCTGCGCCCAGCTGACCGTTGAGGGCTCTGGCTCCGGCGCTCCCACGGACGTCGTTCAGTTCCCCGGTGCCTACGACGGATCTGAGCCCGGTATCCTCATCGGCATCTACTACCCCGTCCCCACCAGCTACACTGCTCCCGGCCCCAAGGTCTGGCCCAGCGGCTGCGAGGACCACACTGCCAACCTTGCTGGCCAGGCCACCGACGGTGACTGCACTGGCAGCGATGCCTCTGGCAACTCTGGTAGCGGTAGCGGCGAGGGTGCTGCCAGCAGCGGTAGCCCTGCTTCCGAGGCCCCTGCTGCCACTGAGGCTCCCGCTGCCGGAACTCCTACTCCTACCTTTGCCACTCTCGTGCCCTCTGTCACCGCTCCCTCCAACGGCACTGCCCCTGCTCCCACTGCCGTTCAGGAGGAGCCCAGCGCTGCCAACACTGCTGCCCCTGTTGCCACCAAGGCCCCCAGCAACTGCGCTCGCCGCCGCCGTGCTCGCCGTGCTGCCGCCAAGCGGGCTGCTGCCAAGCGCGCCGCTAAGCGTTCTGCTTAAATCATGATGTGAAAGAGAGGGAGACGAGTGGTTCTTTTGTGGTGGAATGATGGATCTGTACAAATTTTCAACGTACATTTATTCTTGGTATATAGTGTCTACAGCCATTACTGTGCAAATACATTTACAATCAATATGCATTTTAGTTCAACTTCCAAGTGTTCATCTCACTCATGGCTCACTTCAAGCTGTAGACCAAAGTTCATCTCAAGCATCAAGTTTATTCGCAGATTTTTAGAAATTATCAACAGTAAAAAGGTATGTAAGGAGTGACAAGAATTTGTTCTGAGCGAAGAAGAGACGCAAGACCCATGTCCAAACCATTCTCAATATTTCATGATAGCTCCCCCCGAGTTACCACCAACTCAGGCCGCTCTCTCAGTCCATGTACCAACTCGTCCTCCCCGTCTTCTCTCTCACCCTCTCTTTAGTAGCCGTAGCCTCCCTTGCGGCACTCGTTGGCGTAAGCGTTCCAGCTGGTGCCCTTGGGGCATCGGCACTGCTTCTTCCCGTCGTCCCAGGTCATGCCGCCCTTGCAGCTGCACTTCTTGGTGTGCTTGTTGAACTGCTGGCCGTTCTTCTTGCAGACGCAGCCGCCGTTCTTCCACTCAGCCTCGTGGCCGCAGTCGTTCTGGCACTTGTGTCCGTTCCAGCTCAGGCCCTTGGGGCACTTGCAGGACTTGGACCAGCGGTCGTAGTACTGACCGTCAGGGCACTGGCACTTTCCGTGCTTCCAGACCTGGCCGTCAGGGCAGACACACTTGCCGTACTTCTCGACCTGACCCTCGGGGCACTGGCACTTCTTCTGCCACTTGTTCCAGACCTTGCCCTTGGGGCAGACACACTTGCCGTACTCAAAGACCTGGCCGGAAGGACATTCGCACTTGTTGGAGTGCTTGTTCCAGACCTGACCGTCGGGGCAAGTGCACTTTCCGTACTTCTCAACTTGGCCGTCGGGACACTTGCACTTGTTCTCGTGCTTGTTCCAGACCTTGCCATCGGGGCACGAACACTTGCCATACTTCTCAACCTGGCCGGAGGGACATTCGCACTTCTTGGAGTGCTTGTTCCACACCTTGTCGTTGGGGCAGACACACTTGCCGTACTGGAAGATCTGACCACGAGGACACTCGCACTTGTCGCTGTGCTTGTTCCAGATCTGACCGTCAGGGCACACGCACTTTCCGTACTTGAAGACCTGTCCCTTGGGGCATTCGCACTTCTTGGCGTGCTTGTTGTAGATCTGGCCATCAGGGCAGACACACTTGCCGTACTTGAAGACCTGACCGGCGGGACACTCGCACTTCTTGGCGTGCTTGTTCCACTCGAGGCCGTCGGGGCAGACACACTTTCCGTACTTGAAGACCTGACCGCGAGGGCACTCGCACTTGTTGCTGTGCTTGTTCCACTCGAGGCCGTCAGGGCAGACACACTTTCCGTACTTGAAGACCTGACCGCGAGGGCATTCACACTTCTTGGCGTGCTTGTTGTAGACCTGACCATCAGGGCAGACACACTTGCCGTACTTGAAGACCTGGCCGCTGGGGCACTCGCACTTCTTGGTGTGCTTGTTGTAGTCCTGGCCGTCGGGGCAGACACACTTGCCGTACTTCAGAGTCTGACCCTCGGGGCACTGGCATTTGCCATGCTTGAAGATCTGACCATCGGGACAGACACACTTGCCGTACTTCTCAACCTGTCCCTCGGGGCAGACACACTTTCCGTACTTGCCGGGGACCTTGCCGTGCGGGCATTGGCACTTCCCGTTCTTGTACTCCTGTCCCTCGGGGCAGACACACTTGCCGTGCTTCAGGCTCTGGCCGGGGGGGCACACACACTTGCCATCCTTGAGAGTCTGGCCGTCGGGGCATGCGCACTTGCCGTACTTCTCGACCTGTCCCTCAGGGCAGACACACTTTCCGTGCTTCTCGACGCGGCCCTCGGGGCAGACACACTTTCCATACTTGCCGGGGACCTTGCCAGGAGGGCAAACACACTTGCCGTCCTTGAAGACCTGGCCGTCGGGGCAAGCACACTTGCCGTACTTCTCGACTTGACCGTCAGGGCAGACACACTTGCCGTGCTTCTCGACCTTGCCCGAGGGGCAGACGCACTTTCCGTAGGGGCCAGAGACCTTGCCGTCGGGACATTGGCATTTGTTGTCCTTGTAGACTTGGCCATCGGGGCAGTTGGGCTTGCACTTTCCGTCCTTGTATGTCTGGCCGTCAGGGCAGACACACTTGCTGTTCTTGAGGGTCAGGCCATGGGGACAGATGCACTTCTTCTTGCTGTCGTCCCACTTGGCCTTGGAGTCCTTGCAGACGCAGGCGCCGTACTGCTCGGTAGCGTCAGGGCCACAACCGTAGCCGCTGCGCTCAGCGAGGGTATCCTCCCGGGCCTCGAGACTAAAGTCCTCGGCCTCAGCGTGAGGGAGGGCCTTGACCGTGACGGCCAGGGCCAGGAGGTTGAAGAGCAGATGCTTGATCTGCATGGTGGGCTGTTGGGGGGAGTGCCCTTCAGCAGCGAGGGTGGGGGAGTTGTGAGAAACGAAGGGCTTTTGTGATGTTTTGTTTGATATTGGTGGGGGAGGAAGCGAATGAAGAAAGAAGGTTGCTGGTGAGAGAGCCCGAGGCCTTTCTTGACTTGGGAGTGATTAAGAAAAAGTTTGGTCAAAGGGGGGGATGGGATGGCCTTTAAGTAAGGAAAGTTGTTGATGTTGAGGTTGGTGTAAGACACACAACAACACAACACCTCTCTCTCTCTCAACCCAGATTCCGAAAAGGAAGTCAGCTCATGCTGCTTTGGGCCCGCATGATGCTCGAGGCAATAGTCTGAAAGCTAATTGCCCATTGAGCGTCACCCTCTTGCTGGTCCATCGCAGTGTGACATGCATGCGCTATAGCAGCCTCAACTGTGGATGCCAACTGTGGATGCCAGCTGGCCCCGGGATGTGTACGGATAGACAACATGGTTTACCCCATCCGGAGACAGGGGGGGTCAAGGTAGACAAAGGACAAGGAAAGACATGGGTCCGGCAGAGGGAAAGGGGAGGAGGTTGGTTGGTCGTTGGTTCACCGGGACAAACCAAAACGGCACATGGGGAGCACGGGACAGGAGTGGGCATCATGGAAGCAGGCAGCTCGCATCCCAAGCTTGCATCGAAGAGCAAGATGTGAGCGAGTTCCGTCCCAGGATGGATGCCAGCTGCTGGTTACGGTCTAGGTCTGCTATATTTACAGTGAAAGAGCTCGTTTTGGGGACATATGGCTTGAATGGCGTACCGGAAGCTCCGTCAACGGGCGGTCAGGACTCTGCAAGAGCCGTCATTCAACGGGGGAGAAAGCCTTACCCATGGGTAGCACACACAGCTTGTGGGTGTGTGTCTGCTATTTTCCTCGCCAAGCTGACAGACCGTGACGCAAAGGCTTCAAGCCAATTGATACTCTGGCTGCAGGAAGTAAAAGCATGAGGCATCACACCGGGTCTGGAATACGAGATTTGATGCAGTTCACTCTTTCCTCTGCGTTGCTTGGTAGGTCGAGATGGTGTTGAACATGCAACATCTCGTTGGACGGAGGTCGTCCGGTGGGAAAAAAAGAGGCTCAAAGTCGGGCATCCCCGCATCATCCTAGAGGACGAAAGAGAGAGAAACAAAACAAAACAAGGTGCGTGTCTAACCGAATGGTAAGGCTGGCTAATGCAAGGCCTAGAGACCCGGTGGGCTTCTACTTTTGGGTCTCGGGTCGCCCAGCTTCTGGGCATTTTCAGGGGGAGGCGCGCCAGGAACAACAGCTCGTCCCCCCCTCTCGAGTGAGACAAGCATAATTGAATTTTGCCAATGACGGAACAGGGCTCTTGGTCAAGAAAAGAGGCGGAGCCACCGCCACTACCGGAACCTGAGGATTGCTTTTCTTTGCCCTGTACACCAGATACAGTGACGTTGGGACCCATGTATGATTGGTCGAGTGTTTCAGCTGGGCATGTGTCAATGAGGAAAAAAAAAGAAACCGGAATTAAAAAAAGGAGAAACACCAGAAAAAATACGAGGGCGGGGAGAGAACGCATGGGGGAAGTGTCGGGCGATACGAGAAGGGAAGTGATTGGCACATGGCCCTTCATCCACGCGCCAAGGTACCGCTGGCGATGGGGTCAACAGGTGCGTTTCCTGGTGCAGTGAAACACACTAATTGGTAAATATAGCATGCTTGAAGGCTGCAGCCACACACCTGTCTGTGAGGGGTTGGCACCAGCCAGAGCCACTAATCGGGTAAATATAGCTTTTGGGTCAAATCAATGCAGCCACACACTGACAGAGAGAGAGAGAGGGGGGGGGGGCCAGCCCATTCTCCGACCCTCCCGGCGATCCTTTCTCCCCCTCCCCCTCTCGCTGACCCGTGTCCGAGGGCCCGAACTTGGGGACCCAGGTTCACGGTCGTGTCGTTAGCCCAGTGGACGGGTTGCTGGTCAGGTCGGTAGATGATTGGGGAGCCTCAGGGGTGTGAGGAGGGTCGGCAAAGGGGAACAAGGCAGATCTCCCTGGTCCCACACACACACACTCTATCCAACAAGTCCTGCACCGTCCTACAACGAGTTGATGGAAAAGACGTGGTTATGATGCTATTACAGGATCTTGCCATGCCTCATTGGGCATCGCAAGAGTCTACAGCATCAAGCAAGGAAGACCTGCTGCTGATGGCCCCGTATAGCCCATTGAGTTTTTGCCCAGTCTCACCCATCGCCATGTCCTCGCCAAGCCGAGAACCAGCCGATTCCATTTCATAATCGTGACGTTCTACGCTTCTCTGGGCAAAAAAAGAGACCATGCGGCCTGGAAATCCTTCCCAGTCCTGAAGGGGAACCATGCCGCATTATTGCATTTGCCCGGGCTGCTTACCTTGCATCCCCAGAGACACGGCAGAAGCGGGTTAACAGGTCAGCTTAAGGTTGACCGTTTTGACCATGTTTTTTCTTCTTCTTCTTACGCCCTGCGGGTCTAGAGAGAGGGGAAAGATCCAATCCCAGGATGACCCTGGTGGCCAGGGCAGGTATTCCATTGGGGGAGGACAGGGGAGGTGAGTCTCTAGGCGCTTGGCACGATCGGCAGATCGATTAAGAGCCTGGAGAAAAGGACGCTTGTTGGGGTGATTGTGATGCCACAACTGGGGAGATGCACAGGGGGCGAGTGAGGAGTGAGCGGTCAGCTGATTTCCAGACGTGCACTCTTCTTGTATTGGTCTTGGCTTTTGAACGGCATTGGGCGGTTGATGGCTCGGCTCTGAGAAATATTGCAGGACCAGGCCCTGGTATTCAGCTGAGGAGGGGGGAAAACGCCATGAAAAAAAAAAAGCCAGGCCGTCTTTGCTGTTCTTGCAGCAGAGAGTCAGCGAGTTCCTTGCCTCATCCGACGGGCCGACCATTGCCCACCCCCTCTTTTTTTCTTGTTGTCTCCCCCAGTTCAGGTTCCTGACCCTGGTCAGATCATGGTGGCACTTGGCTTTTCCCGTCTTTCTCGTTTCGTTGAGCTAGAGGACGTTGTGCAACTCTAAAATCCCACATGGACGTAATGTAATGCCCCATGTAAATATGTGCACCTCACGAGAGATGTGGTCTGCCTCGTGCAGATTGCAAGTGAGATTCTCAACCTGTTGTAGACTGGTGCAGAGGGGGGATAAGATCAACATGCTTCTCGCAGTGCAGTGTAGAGGTACCAACAGCTCATCGGTCTGCAGTGAGATCGCAGCTCTGTTGTTCTGCATTGACTCGCCCCACGTGCTGTAGGCGTCTTACTAGCATTGGCGAGGGGCACTCGCTTCAACAGGCAGTGTCCGTAGGAAGCAAACACCTCATGGACGACATTCCCGACTTCCGGTCCGCGACGGAAGGACAGCATAGTGAGGCTTGCAGGAAAGCAATCCCGGTCCCTCGCAGAGAGGGGAAAAAAAAACGATAGCTGAAAAATAAGGAACAAGCCACAGACCGGGTCACCGACCAACCGCGGAGGCACCGGGAAAGCCCCAAGTCGAGAGGGGGAAAATACAGCGACCCGTACATATCGGCTGTGTCACGTCGGGTAAGCATGCCACCCTCAATACATTGAAAGAGAGGAGAAGATGCATTGAAGAGTAATATCATCATGTCAGGCGCAGGTCATGAGGATAAGCCATCGTGAGTTGGCATTTGCTGTTTGGGTATCATCAGCAAGCCTCAAAGCAAGGTCCCGAGAGATTCTAATCATGATTGCTCGCTTGCGGGAGTGTCTCCCGTTGAGGACTCACATGTAGATGCCTGAAATACTACCCTACAACGGTTGATTTTTTCTTCGAGTCAATGATGGCTTGCCCATGGAATCACTCGAATCAGTAGAACATCGCCGTTTGGGCACATGGCCATGACGCTGCGGCTTTTGACTTTACCGTCCTGGTCCCGAAAAGGGCTTTGCCATGGACATCAGATCAGATCAGTGACGTTTGTCAACCGTCAGTGACAAAAAAATCCGAAGCCTTCTCGAAATTTCGCCCTTGCATGCGTGCGTGGGCTTTGGGCTGAAAAAAACTCATCCGCCACTGTTTGGCACACAATGTCTCTCAATTGAATCAACGCCTCAAATCTAACCGCCCAAGATGTGAAGATCAATAATTTTGAACGGGCGCTTGTAAATCCGTGATTCTAGACTCCAAGATCAACAAAGAAAGAAAGCCTCCCCTGGCTAGAACTAGACATGCCCAGCTTAGCGTCGATATTGGGCGCTTCGTAAACGCTCAAGCCATGGCGCTCTGATCACTTCTAATCTGGGTCTCTCGATTCTCCATTTACGTAGGCGCTCTTTGTTCTTTTCAGCTCGTTAATCCTCAACCGTCGGTTCCCACTTCCGTCTTGCCGAGCCGCGTCTCGCCCGTGTCTTTTCGGCGCGTGCGTCGATCAGGAGGGAACGGGTGATTTCCCTGCCGTGTGCCCGAGTCCGCAATGTTTCGGATGTAGATCTTAACTAGTGACTAGATTGTTTGCGAGGAATAGGGGTGGTGATGATTGCTGTGACGTCGGTGAGCGCGAGTCGCCGTGTGATCTACGGCTCGTCGGTGGTGATGGGATCGCCTTCTTGGCGCCCGAAGCATCGGTGAGCTCCAGGGAAGAAGCACATCGCCAAGAGAAATTGATCGCAGTTTCGATGAAATTAATGAAAGCATTACTCGGTGCACATATGTTAATTTGTGATATTGTTGTTACTGTTAAAGTGCTGATGTTGAAATGTGTGCCATGCTGGAGCCTCGCCTCAGGCCTGCATCACTACGGAGTCTTCCACCACAAAACCACCAGTAACGTCCAGATGCCCAGTCGCTTAGTGTTTCTTGGTCTTAGTAGTGTAACCCAATACAGAGGATTATTCCTAATTTCCGATTGAGGCTCTGCCATCGAAAGTCTTGGCCGTATAGTCTCCATCGTGAAAGGTCCATCAAGTCAAGATAAGCTTCTCACGTCGATTTAAACTATTAACCTCGTCTGCACCTATGCTTCCTCCACAGCAGCACTGCCGCGCGTACCTTGCATACCACATTCCCTGGGGGTGTTGAAAACAAGAGTTGGTGTAGATGGTGTATGTAGAAAGCACCACGCCCCAGAGATCTCTCTGCACGCGTGGTTTGCAGAAAGCTTCTTGTGCCTTTGCATTGTCCTACACCCTCGACCGTAGATCCGGGACCAGATTTCATCAGATTTGGCTTGCAGAAGCATCTTGCGCAAGCCGTTGCTGCGCTGCTACCGTTTTCTATCGATGGTGTCATTTGCTTGCAGCTTTAGGTGATGGAGGCTGGATGTCGTGCTCGCTGAGAAACGACCAGCAACAAGACTGGCGAATCAAGGAATTCAACCGCTATCGGCTGTAATCAACTGCTATCAGCGCGCAGCAGTTCTGTCGTATTCCCTGATAATCCACATGGAATGAACTATACAACCTGTGCCTCCTTGCCCGTCAACCAAGCGACACCATCACCAAGAGTATTTGGTGTACCTGGTGTATATTCTCCAACTCCCTCCAAGTTGACTCGTCGTCTACAGAGGCCTCCAGGAGGGGAAATATACCAACCAATGTCGAGCCGCAGGCCGCGTCATCAACCACCCGCGCTGACGACAACCACGGCTCCCACTTGCCGATGATGCATGCTTCAGCTTCAGACCCGCGTCCAAGAAGCCGCTGCCCATGTGTTTAACCAAACTGCCGGTAAAGATGCATGGTGCAAGATGCGGTAGATCTGCGAACATTGGAGGGATGCTCACCGAGAGCTTACCTTGGTCTCACCGAACACCGAGACAACTGGTGAGTGGCGAGATTCATGGCTGGAATGGTGTGATGGTGTGGTCCCGAGTGTTTGGGTAAGGGTGCATACGCCCCGTCTGATAGACGCTTAGCGGCTGAAACTGTTTTTAACTTGGTCTGGGGTGCGTTTCTTATCACAGGATATAGCCTGTATATATGTTATCAATATGAGGTTACATGGTATCTGAACAACATGCATAGCCGAGTAGCCTTATCAGGACCACAACCACAACTGCCAGAGCCGCATCGCTACAGACATGAGAGCAGCGATATTTTGGTGCTAGCAAGTTCCATAGACCTACTATAGGTGCCTAACAGAGAGTAGTTGGGGATGCACACTATAGGACGCCCGAAATAAAATGCGATAGAGGCAGCACTTGTTAGGCGAGGCTAAGAGCATCTCTATCTGTATGGCATCAATGATGCTGCCGCCACAGCCGCAGCCACGTCATGCTGCTAAAGATACAGATGCAACCATGCACCGGTATGCTTCAACTAGGCTTAATTAATGACATTATCTGTGCGTTCTTTATGTGCGCCCTGTTGGCAGAGTAGCATTCACGAGATGTCACTTCCCGGTGCCTCGTTTCTCTCACCGAGTGGCGGTGCTGATGCGATGCACTCAGCCACACCAAGGCAAGGACCTTGACCACACTCATACGCCCGATACAGCTGGGCACTTTTGTCTGTGTCAAATCCTTCACTGTTCAACCAGTGAGAGGTTTGATAGATGCACGTGTTTGAGCTGACTTGAGAGATTAATTGTTGCCGCGAGTTCAAGATCAATATATTTCACCTGCCAACCCCCGATTCTAGTCAGTGTCAGCCACAACACCACACTTTCGATTTCAGCTCTCACCACAATGTCAGCTGATCTTGCACCAAATTCTCCCTACGCTCAACTTGACGATATAATCGGCAGTGAATTGTCATCTGCACTCAGTAATCTCCTCCCTCAAACTTCCCTCCCGGATCCCAACGCCATCACTTGCTTGGCCCACCTCAAACTCATCCACGCCTTTGCAAAACTCAAAGAGTCCGTCGGCTACACAGATGGCCTGTTCGGAATATGGGAGAGTCGAGCGCACTGCAGTCGCTTCAGGGCTTCATCGGGTTCACTGACAGAAGTTGCCGCAGATTTTGGAGCCCTGATTTCAGACAACGCGAGGAGCTTTGCTCTCAGTAAACTTCGTGAGAAGCGATGGGCTATCTACGTTGCTCGCGCCGTTGATCGGTATGAGGCTTGGTGGTCATCCATGTTTCAGCTGTCGTTGAAAACAGCCCACCTGTCCGAGATTCTCTCTCCGGCACACGAAGCGTTCCCCATCGCCGGCGATATTCTTGACTGGAATAACATGGTTCTCCCACCGCTTGGTAAGCATCTCGATAACATTATTCAGTGCTTTGTCGTTGACTAGCTCTTTAGATGTTCTAATGGTTCTGCATACACATATGCTCAGCCCCCATTTCTTTCTAGAAGACTGCATGCGTTTTGGCGCTCGAGAGTTCTGGGCAGCCGGCATGCCGTGGGAGAAAATCAACGATGCAATCGATATGAACTTTAACTACATCCCGTCTGAAGAGGACAAATCCATCTGGAGCGCAATGTGTTCTAGGAACTGGGACAACACACAAGACTTGATGCAGAAGCTGATGGACTGCCCGTCTTGCCGAGCTTCCAACGCCATGCCGTGGACAACTTGCGGGATGGATGAGGCGCCAGTTGACAATTAGTAGGCTTCCCCTAATAGCACAATATGCAAACATGCTCACCATCTATAGTCGGCCCGGGCTTGTCGGTACAGGCTATGCCGACGGAAACTTTTCCTTTGCTTGTACAGTCTGTGGCATCGACATCAACCACGACGTGCTGTGCGTGGACCGGTTCCTCAAGGACTGCGCCTGCCTGCTCGAAAGCGATACTCCAATGCGCGGGACCATTCTCGACATTGCCACTGGATGCCCTCAAAAGACACAATCCGAAGAAGACGACACTCTAAATCCTCGTTTGCTGGTCAACGAAGCGCTCAAAAGCGGCCTAGGAAAGGAGATTCTTCAACTCTCTGGAAGTTCATCTTCGCCCCTCGTCATGGAAACAATCCAAACCCTGATCAAAGATGACGAAGCCCGCAAGGAGGGAGCACTGTCGAGTAAGAAGTTGCGTTACAAGGAGCAGGCAAATCTTGGGGAGATGTACGCCAAGTCTTCCCTAGGTTGTCGAATAATACTTTTCAAGTGTCAAAACAACTCCAGTCCCTTCTGCATCGCGTTGGAAGGGGCCGTCCTACGGCAGGGCATCTTCATCGACGACATGGTCAGACTGGACTGGATTCACCAACCATCCAATGCAAGCATCATGGCGAAGCTTCTCACAAAGTACAATCGTTTCTTCGACATGATAAAAGAAAACCCAGAGTCTCTTGCAGTACCGACTCTCGATGTCGATTTAGCATGGCATACCCATTTGCTCAGCCCTTTCGCCTATTATCGATACTCGAATCAACTGACTGAGAAGCTGATTGATCACGCCGACAAGATTGACGAGGTTAGGCTTTGTAAAGGGTTTGAGTGGACAAACATGATGTACCAGAGCAAGTATGGCGAGGTCTATACTGAATGTTCTTGCTGGTATTGCGAGAGTGAGCGTCAAGTTGCCGTCTCTTGTTCCATGCTGACCTCGGTAGCTCTCCAAACGCTATTGATACCTAGCCCTGAAAAACTATACCGCATCATGGGCTTGCAAACTACTCACTGCGAGAGTTAGTCCACTGCTCCTCACAATCTGTACGGTCTAACACATTACAAGTCGACGAAAGATTCCACAACTCAGGGCTTGTTGAGGGATGCCCAGCTGATAGATCCCCGCACATCTCTTCACATAACTCGGTCAAGATACAAGCACCAACCGAAAAAGACTGGCGCTGGAGAAACTATGAGCGAGCGCGGGACAAGCGTACCCATCGTCTCCACAAGGGCTATGACAAGCTCTGTCGACGGGCCGAGAGGAAAGGAAGACAGGTGCCATCTCAGAAAACGACACGCAATCACTGGGGGTATGAAGACGACGGTATGTTCTCTCAACATGACTTGAGCGTAGGCTAATGCCCGGTAGGGAGTGTGCCGTACCGTTCGGCTGATTGCATGACTACTGAGTTGTACTCGAACCACTCCAAGCCGTGCAGTATCGAAACGGCAGATATATGGAATGCACTCTCAGATCTCGGTTATTCATTGACTGCTGACGAGAGTTGTGACGGGGTTGGAGACTCAAGCGGCGGCGGTGACAGTGGTGGTGGTGGTGGTGATGGGGGTGGTGGAGGTTAGTATTTACATTTGTCATTGACTGCCATGATACTAATGTGTCTTCTTTGATAGGCGACTGAGTTCAAGTCCTTGTCCAAGATGAATTTCAAGTCTATAGAGTGGGAGAGGCAAGGTGTTGGAAAGGGCACGTGATGTGTCCAGTGTCCTCTCTGCTAGACTACCTGGCAACTGAAGAAGCCAACTTTAAAGAGTCATCAAAATACAAAAAAAGACAGTTCCCTGTTGACTCTCAAGGTTTAACAAAATTTCATCAGAGCCCTCCTTGAACAAGTTCCGACACTTGCCGCAACTCAGTTACCTCTTCAATTACCCCCCTCAACTGTTGCTGCACCGTTATCATAGCTTGCTCTCCATTCAAGACCTTCAGTTTCCCCTCTTCTCGAAAATACTCGATAACCTCTGACGTGCTCACGTTGAAGGTCCTCAGCCTGCCTCGAATTGTCTCAACATGGTCATCGAACCGACCCCGAGGCAGCAGCCGGTGCATCAGGGTCTCTTCAGAGCAGTTAAGATAAATAAGGCACTCGAAGGGCTCGACCTCGACTTCAAAGTGCTAGAGCTGGAGGATGTTTCTTGGGAATCCTGATGATGTTAGAATAGAGTAGTCTCAGGGGAATGTACTCACCGTCGATGATGAAAACCCGCATCCCCTGCTCGAAGCGTTGACGAATATGCGACTTTAGAAGTCCAACGGTAAGTTCCTTCTGCCCAATCGTCCCCTCCGTCATATGTCCTTTAATAGTAGAAGCGTAGGGGCTTCCTTCACGGTTCATCTCTGCACGCAACAGATCCCCAACACCAACATGTTCAACCTTGTACGTCTGCGCCAACAACCGGCACTGAGAGCTCTTTCCCGACCCAGGACCCCCCAGCATCCCAATAAGGATCAGTCTCCCAGAGGTCGGAATAAGCTTAGGTTCCGTCATGATGATCGTGGTCGTTAGTGCGACGTGCGTGATTCAGTGGCTTTTGTCCAAGCTTCTCTTCTAGCGCTCGTCGTGGAAGATTCGAAATCTCCGAGGTGGATCGTGCTTTGTTGACAAGTGTCAGTATTAAACTCGGCACATGGCAAAAAAACTCAAAAGGAGTCGTGGGCTCTGATGCTACCTTGAGTATTTGAGATCCGTGGGCTAGCGGAGGAGGACACAGCCACTTACGTCTATTGCGATGATGTTGTTTTGAGCGAAATTTGGAAGGTGCTGCAAATGTAGGTAATAGAAGATATGATGTTCGAGCAAGATTGGCTTTCTCTTGGGAGATACAGTTTGTTGGGGCATGAGATATCGCCATACGGTTGAGAAACCTGTGGGGACCTGGCTTTGTGGCCCGAGACACGGGCGTTGAGCTAAAGAATGAAACAGGGCAGTGAAGAGTCATTTACTATTTGTTAAACCGGTATATTCAAGATAGATAGCCCTCTCGTAATAAACGACAAGTTGTAATCTAGTTTGCCTCAGAACTGAGGACTCCCATGACCTTCGTCCTTCAGAGGTAACAAATCTGCTGGCTGGTAAGCAGCGTCACAAAATCCTTGTATTCTGTCATGTCGTCACTAAATTGATCTCGTCATGCCTGCCTCAACAAGCAAGCGAGCGACTTCCCGATGCCCCTTCTCGAGTGCTGCACGCAATGGTTTCCGGCTCTCGCTGGCTTTGATAGCGAATTGTATCAACTTGTTGGCGAGTAGCAGTTCTACAGTACTCTCATGGCCGGCCCCGGCCGCTTCAGACAAAGCTATCATATGACCAAATGTTGAACGGTCATCCACACAAGAATGTGAGAGGAGGATATGGAGGACCTTGTCATGCCCTTTCCGAGCCGCTGCAGACAGTGCATCCTCGTAAACAAGAATGCTCGAGTTTGAACGAACCAACGTAGAGCGGCCTGGGCTAACAGGCGATGAGCTTGTGTCCAAAAGGCCGGGCGGTGTGCGGACTGGACGGACACCCTCTCCTAGCGAAAACTCGACCACATCGACGTGTCCTTTCATGGCCACCATAGTCACCAGGGGCGATGCTGGGAAACAAGCTTGATGTGGATTGGCACCGTTACACAGAAGCAGCTGAACAGCCTCAGCGTGGCCGTTTTCGATCGCATGAAAGAGTGCAGTTTGCAAATTGCCTTGTCTCAAGTTTGCGACGGCATCTTTGCTCAGGAGAGCCGCAATGACCTCAACGTGGCCTTTTAAAACAGCAATGAACAGAGGCATGAGAGCAATCCCCCAGTTTGAGGAGTGAAGGTCGGCCTGGGCGCCAGGGAGCAGCGTTTCCACAACAGATGCACGCCCGAGCTCGCAAGCTACTCCGAGGACTGTTATCCCGTGTATGCTTCGGTGATCCGGATTCGCGCCCTTCTTCATCAATAACTCCACGATGCCATCGTGTCCTCCCCACGCGGCCCACCAAAGGGCCGTCCTGTTTTCGTCATCTCCCCAGTCTGGGTTGGCTGGGCCTGAGAGGAGAACCTCGACAACTTTGTAGTAGCCGCGTCGAGCTGCAGAAATTAAGGGCGTGTGGTTGGTGTCCATGTGCAGACTCATAGATGCCAGGTTTGGATCATGGCCGCGTTGTAGTAGAGTTTCGACTGTTTGATCGAGTCCAAAGCACGCGGCAAGATGAAGTCCTGTTGTGCTTGGAGCCAAGTCTTCACGCTGGAAGATCCAGGGGTGTTTTCCATAGAACAGCATTGCCAATGTTGCTTGAACAGAGCCGTCACTTTCCAAGAAGTCAATCACTTGACGGTGCTTTTGCATTGACGCATCGCGTACGTGATCTCCCCAGTTCCTTGCCGCATAAAGGTGCAATGAGGCCTTTTCGTATACCCCCAAGTGTCCTGCAAAGCAAGACTCCAATAGGTCCTCTTCGTATATTTGAGCGCCCTTCACCCCCCCTCGGAACCGTTCGAACAAAAGATATGTGAGACAAGTCCCAGCAATTTGAGATTCTGAGTCTTTGAACCATATCTGCCGCTTTCTTTCGAAAAAGTCCTGTGTCGTATAGTGGACTAGTCGCACGACGTCGCTATCCTCATCAATGGTGATGAGTCCAGCGCAAACGGATGCAACATCTTCCATGTTGGGTAGGTTGTCTTGATCGAGTTTAGTTTCGCCGAGTTCCACCGCCAACGCCTGCTGAAGCTCGGGTTTTGTCAGACGCCGCTTGGCGCAGGTGATCCAAAGGAGAGCCTTTTTGGCCATATCTCTCTTGTCTTTGTTCTGATCCTCGATGCGATTCATGGCCTCCTCGTATGCGCTGTCATACGCGTCGGAGCCAGTTGGCAGGGACTCCAGTGTTCTCCGAATGGCTTTGGCCGTCATCTTTCCTATCAAGGACTCGAAGTGCAATTTGGCGAGAAGGAACCTATAAAAATTAGATTTTTCTTTCATGATGAATGTGTCCATGTTCACGTACATTCCATCGACGGCCCGAGAAATGTTGTCTATGATAGCTTCTTGAAGCTCTGAGTTTCCCTGTGCGATCATGGGCAATTCTCCCAGCCTGCCACTGACATACCTTCTCACATCCTCGTCATGAGCACGGATCTCCATTGAAATGGTGTTTTTGAATCTTGATTTGATGTGTCCATGAGGCCTTGCAGTGGCAAAGACGTTGACTCCTAGCTTCTGTTGAAGCTCGAAGAGCCCCGAGAGAAACCTTGCTAGGCAATCGTTAGACTCTTGGCACTCGTCAAGGGCGTCAACGACGATGAAGACGTGAGAAAAGAGCTCTGTTACGTCTTGAAGCGACTCAAGTAGTTCACCCAGAGAGGGCTTCGTTCGTGATTTTTCGTGGCGTTGGTGGACTTGACGAACGGTGTTTGGTAGCGCAGGTCGTTGTTCCGCAAGTTGTTTCAGCAAACTGGACACAAAATGCTCGACCGTCTGCTCATTTCTTCTTCCAAAGTCGCAGTACACATAGGCGAGCCCGCTACTTGGGTCTTGTCGTAACATCTCGGTCAGATGGTTGACGACGACGGACGCCACAATTGTCTTGCCTGCTCCAGGGATCCCTGGGCAAAACAAGGTCTTGCCTTTTGTGGTGGTCCATGTCTGAAACTGGTCAGAGTCCAGCACCCAATTTCCAGTTCCGGGTTGGTGTCTTCTGAAGATGTCGCTCTGTTGTGGGCCATAGTCGATGGGCGTCACCCAGTTCAATGTCTCGAGCTCCATTTTCCTATTTGAGCGTGACTTGATGACGTTAACGTCGTCCCCAGTGGTTTTAAGGCCGTTGAGTGCTGGAAACTGTCAGATTATACACCAATTGGGAAACGTGACAGACCATTTGAGAGCAACTCGCTAATTCTCTGCTCGTTCTCGATTCTACTCGGAACGATGCGATTGAGAAGATCCTTAGCGTAGGCAGCCGCAACCATGGCTGCGTATCCTTGCCAGCTTTTGTTCTTGTGCGAGTCCGAGTAGTCGCATATGCCTCGGATGACGAGACAAGGAAAGTGGTTCATTAGCCCTGCAGCCTCCATCTCAAAACACAAGACGTTCTTCTCCTTCGCCAATCTATCCCGGATGGTGGCATTTTTCATTAATTGGTTAGCTGACGCGATGATGCCGTAATGAATGGCTGGTTTGTCGTGATAGGCAGTCCTTGGGCGTCGTGTGGCCAGGCTTGATGGATCTTTGGCACAGAATTCTGTACAGCCTCTCGAGTCGTGTGTAAAGTCGGACCGGAACAGGACATCCATACTTTGATGTGGCCGTGAGTATTCGTCTTGTAACAAGGGATTCTTGCTGATGACGTCGGTAACAGCTTGTCCAAGCTGATGGCCCTTCCTCACGTACTGGGCTTGAAGGCCCCGGGCAGCCGCTCGTAGGGTAGTGGGAGGTTGGTTGAGGAATCGCGTTTCCTGGAAGGCCTGGTCTTGTATGGTCTTACCAAAGTCGTACTCAAACACGCCGCCATACGTGACACCGTTCGCCTCGCGAGGTGCGCTGACGACGATATCACCAAGACGGATATCGTTGGTGGGACTGGGAGCGCCACCGCCGATGCCGACCATCAACCCGATTCTGACGTTTGGGAAGCTATGGAGTATACTCGTAGCCACGCTGGCCGCCGTAGCTGTTCCATATTCGCCGTCTGGGAGGACCGCTATCACGACGTTGTGTCGGCCGATCCGCCCGAGTGTGTAGTCGTTGCTGTCGTTGGGCTGCAACGAGTCCGGAGGGTCATGCTCTTCGTCGAGGAACTCTTGGGCGGCGACATACTCGCATGTCAGGGCGCATACCCAGCCCACAGTGTAGTCTCTGGGATTAGACATGGGACGAGGTGACTAGACAAGTTAGATGAAGAGGGAAAGTCTTGGAGGTGGGAGAGATTGAAGGGTTGAAAATGGCCAGCGCGGGGCACGTCTCAGCTTCAGTCTTTAGGCATTTCGTAGAATCAGGCTGCGGCAGGTGCGATGCGCCTTGCCCATCCCAGCTTGTGCATGTGCAGCTCAGCCCAGTTGCACTACAGTCCCTAGTCACATCGACTCTTCCATCAACCGGGAGGAAGGTAGAGTGTAGAATGCCAACCCGCGGCATCCAGGCTAAATACTTAAGTTTTGAACCTACCGATGTTAGGCCTTAAGTAGGTATTAGACGAAATAGGACTCTCGTCACGACAAACCCTCTATCATGTGCCTGGGGAATCTGGCCTCCACGGTACACAGCACTGAGCCCACATTCAAGAGCAGATGTTGATGCGGCCAAAGCAACACTGGGAGCCCGAATCGTCCAGTCTCCACTTGTATCGACATCTATCGGATGCATAATCCTCGCAGGGTACGACTTTCCGGAATCCGTGGTTGAGAAATTGGGGGATCGCCCTGCAGATCAAGCGGCTACCCAACAAACCATCGACAAGAGGCTTGTTACAATACAATGTCGAAAGACTTGGACGTGAGAACCCAAGCTATAAAATAGGAACAAGCTCACATATTCTCTAGTTAAAGAGTTTCAGTACGTTGCTTCACTACTGCAACCGTGGCCATCAGATCTCGTGGCCTCGACGCTCCTCGGCGCCCAAAGCTTTCACTTCCTAGCAGCTCCCGATAACCTGGTGAAGCATATCACGTCGTTATCTTCTCTCCGAAAGGAGAATGGCTTGCAGGGGAAGCCCCTCATTGTATGGGAACCTGCTCCGCTGTCTTGCAACAAGGAGCACCCAGAGCCACCCCTTCGTGCGTGCCGTTTCGTCGGCGTCTTTTCCCCGAACCACCTCGCGTTGGAAGCCCTGGAACATGCAAACCTCTACATTAAATCGCTGTTCTTTAGCGAACTCATACAAGAGTATGTTCAGGTCTTCTTGGATGTTGGTATAGGGTGAGAAGGTCGAGGTGCGATTGTCGTGTGCTACGGAGAGCATGGCTGTTTGACCATGTCCAAAAATGAGGCGTTCTGGATGCCTTCTTTCTACGCTTCTGCACCTCTCTAAGTAGTGGACACGACTGGTGGTGGAAATGCTTTTCTGGGCGGGTTTGCCGTTGGGCTTCAGACAACAAGCGACCTAGGAGAGGTAGCTGTTCTTGGGACTGTCGCCGCCAGCTCTGTACCTGAGCAAATCGGTCTCTCACAATACGCGGCAGTATCAGGCTATTCTACTGAGACGTGGAACGGGTCAAGGATAGCTCCCTGCACCGCCGAGTTCAAGGAGAGGTTAGAAGGATGGGGCACTCGGGGAGTGGCACCTCAGCAACATCATCGACGGCCAGATAGTAAAGCTGTGTGCCAGGAAAGCAGTCTATTCCATTCTCGGAAGGGGTTTTGAAAGACTTGGCGCAAAAATATTCAGCATGTTGCACACGCTCTCTATGGATCCGCAAACATCACTTCGTGCCGTCTAGCCACCAGCACCGACCGATGCAATCCCCATTGTCACTAATTAAACCATCCTTATTCCCGCAACCGTACAGACCATTTATACATCGTATCAAGTTAGAGTGTTCCTTCTGGCCTTGGAGAGAAGCTGCCGGATATGTGTCGCCTTGGGAAACCCTTGATTTCGTTAGCATCAATGCTGACCCTTGGTCTCAAGTAGGGGGTCGTCACTCACTGCTACTGGCGCAGTTATTGCAGTAAGAGTCAGTCCGACTCTTCCAACCAGTACATTTTGTGGTCTGGCACGTATCTGCAACGCTCAGTTAGTTAACAAAGACCTTAAGGTGTGACTTATGGGTACCGACGTTGAAGACAGTGTGTAGATCCTCGCCTGAGACCACCCACGTAACAACCTTGGGTATGACAACTTCCCACTGGAGAAAAGGCTTGGGGAGGCGGGACGTCGTATTCGCCTTGGATGGACCAGACGATGGCGTAGACAGGCGCAGGGGGGCTGATGTTGGAGCTGGTCATTTTAGTAAAGAGAGATCAGGACGTCGCTAAATGAATGACCTCGGCGAGGATGACCGACGACCCTGAGCGAGACGAGGCTGGAAGAACCAAGACTTGGTGGATAAAGACTTGTTAAATATTCAGGGCATCGTTGCTAATGGTATGGATCAACTAGGAACTAAGTTTTTAACCTTCAATGCCATTCCCGCAATCGAGGCACTCCCGTTGAGTTTGCCGCATCTCCGCCAATTGACGGCGATGCCAAGGGTCCAGGCCGCCATCAAGATATTCGAGATGGCCATCTTGGAGTCTAGCCAGCAAAAAGGCTTCACAAGTGCAATAAAGGCTTGCCTAGCCAGGGTCGCACAACGCGATAAGTAAATAAGCCTCCTTCTGGTGTGGCCAATAGATGGTTGTACTAGAGGGTCTAAGCCCCGAGCATCAACGCCAACATTCCGTGACATTGGGCTTAATTGCACATTAGCCCGTAATCATGCGGCTGACGCGTCGCGTGCACAAGAGTGGCTTTTGCCTCACGAGATCGCTTCACTCAGGAACTCGATCCATTTCTTGCTGCAGCTTTTGACTTTGACTACTGGTGTAACGACGTCTCATGGATACCTCAAAGATCCACGTCGCTGTCATCGGCGCGGGTGAGTCCACTTGTCGTCTGGCGAGACCTACAGCTGATCAATCTCCAAGGTCCCGCTGGGCTCGCAGCCATCAAATCTCTCTCAGAAGAAGGCTTCCAGGTGGCATGCTTTGAGAGACGATCAGAAGCCGGCGGGATCTGGGCTTTCTCAGAAAACCCGCAGTTTACGTCTGTGACGAGGGGAACAAGGGCGCAGTTCAGCAAGTTTCTTGTGAGTTGCTGGCCCGTGGGTCTTCTAGAGCATAGCTAACAGTCCCCGGATCCCCTTTTCTGATTATCCGGTACCTGAAGGTAAACTTTGCTCGAGTTTCCCTGATTCTATTCGGCTGACTCTGAAGTAGACTTCCCTCTTCATCCCGGCGGCGAGGACTTGCGCAAGTACTACCAGGCCTACGCAGCTCACTTTGGGCTCCTCGACAAAATCGTCTTCAACGTGACCGTATCTTCCATCACCAGATCCGACGATGACACTCACTGGGCTCTCCATCTGGCAGGTGAAGGAACACCTCGTCTCTTTGGCAAAGTCGTCGTAGCGTCTGGATCAGAGGTCACGCCTGTTATTCCAGTGATCGAGGGGCTGGACTTGTTCCAGGGCAAGTTCCTACACAGCCAAGCCTTCAAGAAGTATGAGCCAAACTTTTCGACTCCAACGCGGCTGCTAATCGCAAGAATAGGCCCCAAGACTTTGCGGACAAGAACGTGGTTGTGATTGGACAAGGAAACACAGCAGGAGACTGCGCAGTTGTATGCCAACCTGGTCAAGAGACCTCCATCTCAGAGTCTTGCAATTAACGTATCCAGGAACTCTCACCCTCCTCTTCCAAAGTCTACTGGTCTCATCGCCGTGGCGCACTCGTCTTCCCTCGCGTCGTCAACGGCCAGCGCTTCGACGCATTCGCATCATGGAAGAAGACGCGCATGGGATTCTGGATCGCCAAGCATCTCCCCTCAATCCACCGCAAAATGTTTGACTCCTTCTTCAACTGGGTCGTATCCAAGTCCTGGGGCAAACTCGATCCTCAGTGGCGTCTTGAGCGGAATGCGTTCTATGCGACAACCATCTCTGGGCTGGTCATCAATGATGACCTTGTTCCTGCGCTACGTGATGGAAAAGTCACCTCAACAGCAGGTGTCCGGCGGATCTTGGGTCCTCGATCTGTCCAACTCGACGACGATACAATCCTAGAGGACGTAGACGCCATAATCGCATGCACAGGATACAACAACTCACTTCAAGTCCTCAACGGCATCATTAAATACTCCCGCCCACATCCCGACGTGCGTCCACTCCCCGACCTCTACCAGGGCCTGTTCCCCCTGGGCTACAGCGACTCCCTGGCCTGCCTCAACTACATCGTCATCATGGAGAGCGCCTCTGTGGCCCGTGAGCTCGCCGGCATGGCCATCGCGCAAGTCTGGGCTGGAAAGTCCACCCTCCCGTCAGGCTCCACCATGCAAGATTGGGTTCGTCAGCACCAGGCATGGTTCACCAAACTATGCCTTACCAACCCACTCCCCCAGTATGAGGGGCAACTGGAGGCGCACGACTGGCTCAAGTTTGTGGACGACAAGGCTGGGACCGGCATGTATGAGCATCTTAGCTGGACGCTAAAAGGTATTTGGTTCTGGCTGCGTGAGCCCAAGCTCTGCTCGCTCATGGCGTGGGGTGTCAACTCGCCGCATCTCTACCGGGTGTTCGAGACGGGCAAGAGGAAGGCGTGGGATGGCGCGGGGGATGCTATTAGGCATGTGAACTTGCTGAGTGACATTGACCTTGGCTATGTGAAGCCCAAGACTGAGTGAGGCGTTGGATGATCTGACCATGGCGGTGGCCAGTTTATATTTGACCCAACGGTAGCAGGAGTTTTTTCTTTTTTAGTGCTTCAGAAATCCCTCGTTAGTCAGTATTCCCCTGGTACCCTGGGTTTATTTTGCTAGACGACAAGAGCTGCTTTTTTCTCGGTTGTGATCCTTGTTGATCCTCGCAAGGTGTATTTATCCCAGTGAGCAGGTCCCAAAATGGGTAGGTGGTCTTGATAATCTGATAATCAGTTAAATACCCGATCCAATCAGATAATCTTGCATCAGACCCATCACATGTCACGGAGGTAACCGTCCGCAAATAAGGTTAATTTGATCCATACCTGTGTTGGTCCAGGGGTAGTTCACTCAAGGACAAGGGCAGGAGTCAAGAGATCACACAAGGCTCAAAGCTCATGATTCATTCGTAAGAGAATCTCAAAATATTGAACCCACTTCGACCGACTTGTTGGTACAAGGGGTATTCACCCCGCTCTCGTAATAGGATCAACTTTGGCAACTCCTACGGGCTCGTTTGGCCTCGGGAATTTTTGAACCAGGGATGATCCGGAAAACTCGTCCAAAATCAGTATAACTGTATCCATAACTAGGCACCCGCATTTCCCCAGCGGAGCACGTTCCCCTTTGCAGCTGGTGCGACGAACTCCCAACGAGTCCACGCGACCAGAGACATCCCACGCCAAGCACCGAAGAAGCTCCAGATGGACCAGGTTGCTGATCCTCTAACGTACGAGGATTCCAATCACATCTTATCAATCAGTCTTAGCGACGGTCCACCCGTTGAAGCGATGGTCCACACTCACTGGGCGTCGAACCATTGACGGGCTTCGCGATGGACGAGCGCTTTTTGTCTTTTGCATGTTGGTGGGTTGGCCCATGTCCTTGCGAATGGGCTCAATGTTACCGTGCAGTCGGGATGCCATGTGTAGGGCAGTGATTAACATGGCCAAGCCGGTGAGACGTTACATTGTCCCGCGGGTATAAAATTCTCTCACTCTGTCAACATGTTGGCTCGACGTCGATCTCTTTAGGGCTCTCCAATTCCTCTCTGCCTCCGCTCAAGTCGAGTTTTCAGCCTCAAAACGCCATGGCGAATCAAGACGAGGTCGAATCCGGCCCCAGGGCCGTCAACGAGACGGCCGAAAATGAGAAGCGCCCTCAATATGACGAGAAGGAGTCTGACACCGAGGTCGACTCCAACACGGGTGGTTACAGGGGTATTGAGAAGATGGAGGCATTGACTCGGGCGTGGACCAAGCCATGGCTCATCGCTGCGTATCTCCTGTATGTCTACTTGGTTTTGATGTCAAGATGCCATTCTAACATTGATACAGCATCTGGCTTGTCTTCTTCACCGACTCTCTTCAGCAGCAAATCTCAAACTCTCTGCTGCCGTATGTGGTCAGCAGCTTTGGCTTTCACGGCCTCATGAGCGCCACTGGTATCGTGTCCAACTTGGTTGCTGGTGTGAGCAAGCTCCCATTAGCCCGAATCATTGATGTCATCGGTCGAGTTCAGGGTCTCTTGATCATGCTGTTCTGCGTTGTTATGGGTGAGTATCTCTGCGACCTGCGATATGTCGTCTTGAACTGACGGTTGCCAGCACTGATCCTCATGGCTGTCTGCAACAACGTCCAAACCTACGCAGCAGCTCAAGTCTTCTTCTGGACCGGCATGAACGGCATTGGCTATGTCCTCAACATCTTCATGGCCGACACGACGACCCTCAAGAACCGAATGATCCTCTTTGGTTTCTCATCCACGCCCTACATCTCCAACACGTTCGCCGGTCCTGCAGCGGCCGAGGCGTTCCTCAAGGGCAGCACATGGCGATGGGGCTACGGTGCATTCACTATCATTATCCCTGTTATCCTGTCCCCCCTTATCGCCATCTTCACTATCCAGCTCCGACGAGCAGAGGAGAAGGGCTACTACGTCAAGGAGAAGATCAACCGAACCTTGTGGGAGAGCATCAAGTACTGGGTGATCGAGCTCGACCTCGCAGGAATGATCATCATCGTTGCCGGCTTTGCCCTCCTTCTCCTGCCCTTCAGTCTTGCTGGGTACCAGGTGAGAGGAACAGATTGTCAATAACATATAGCAAGCATGCTAAGATCTCAACCAGGAACACAAATGGAAAGAGCCCTCCATTATTGCGATGCTGATCATTGGTTGCCTCTGCATTATTGCCTTCCCCTTCTTCGAGAAGTACATCGCGCCCAAGTCCTTCATCCCATTTGAGCTCTTCAAGAACAGGACCGTCCTTGCTGCTTGCCTTCTGGGAGGTAACATGTGGATCAGCTTCTAGTAAGTTTTTATACTCCAAAGTACTTTGTCGGGTAACTAACTTGCCATAGTTGCTACAAGCTGCAGTTCTCTTCCTACCTTCAGGTTGTCTATAACCTCAGTGTTTCCAAGGCCGGATACATCACAAACATCTACAACATTGTCTCTTGTGGATGGGCCGTCCCGGTCGGAATGTAAGTAACTCATTCAAGCCTAAAACCCACTTGTGCGCAAGTACTAACGATACCCAGTCTCCTCCGAGTCACCGATAGATACAAGTGGCTCGGCATGGCCATGTTGCCCCTACAGATCCTCATGACAGGCCTGATGATCAAGTTCCGTATGCCCGATACCCACGTTGGCTATATCATCATGTGTGAAGTCCTCGGTTCCGTTGCTGGAGGAACCTTTGTCATGGTCGAGCAGATCGCAGTCATGGCCTCTGTCCCTCATCGAGATGTCGCTGTTGGTATTGCCATGCTCAACCTGGTGACCAGCGTCGGCGGCGCCATCGGCCAGTCCATCAGCGGAGCCATCTGGACGAACCTCATGCCCAGCAAGCTCTCCAAGTACCTCCCCGAGGAGCTCCAGGCCGATGCTCTCACCATTTATGGCGACATTACCCAGCAGCTGGCCTTCCCCTGGGGAAGCCCTGAGCGAGAAGCGATCGTCAAGGCTTACGGAGAGACGCAAAAGGTCATGCTGATTGCATCTGTGGTTGCTCTCGCCGGCCCGATTGCATGGATCACCTTGATGAAGAACCATCGCCTGAGCGAAAGGGAACAGACGAAGGGACTGCTATTCTAAATTTTGCATCAAGGACATGTTGGCAAGCTAATGTAGTTGATGCTGGATACTAGTCTGGCCTATCTAATACATAATTATACTTCAACCCTCGCGTATCGTTTCAACCTATGTAGTGGCTATTGATCACACTCCAATATCATGGCCCAGACATCAGCAGCCACAACTCTAACGAATGCGCACAAGTCTCCAAATAAGCTATACACTTCGGTCTTTGATCCTAAAAACCACCGCCAACGCTCTGTAGTTACTGGTTGTCAATACTCGGTTGGAAACATGGAGCTTGCTCGCTCTCTCAAAACACCACACCATTGTTGCAACCAATCAGCGGTCTGTAAATCCTCGCTTCCCATCGATGAAAGAAGTCCTTTTGGAACTATCTCAAGAAATTCAGTCACTGTCAAGTAGGGGCCAAGTCTCGGGACCTCTCTCACCAACGTCATTGTGCATCGGGAATAGAAGCCGAGACCTCGGCCCAGATAGCCTCACTTGACCACCTTCAGTCTAGTCTCTGACGTCAGACAAGACCCTTGATCTGGACTTTGACTCCCGAGAAGAAATACCCGACTCACGGGCCGACGGACTCTTGCTCGTGTGCGCATAACGCGCCTGTGGTGGGCTGCTCTGCCTCCTCGGTGGGCTTTATGGCGTTCCTCTCGCTCCACTTGCCGTCACTTCCTAACCCTAGGACGCGGGGGAAGCGGGGAAGTTTGCATCGCCAAGATCATAGAGTGGGCTAAAGATATGAAGAGGGGAGAAGGCACTTTTCTTGAGATCTCGTTAGGAAGGGATATTGTGCGTGACCCATGCCCCTAGGACGGGCATCAAGGCCACCGAAGCTACTTGGTTAAAGAGCAACATACAACACCCGTCTCTCTAAATAAACGAGAGAAAACCACTGAAGCCGTGGACACGTGAGAGGAAGCCGAGGGAGGTCAGGGGTATTCTGCGTCAACCAACCACAGCCGTATTAGACGAACCTTGCATCTGAGATGACCCCTCAAACAGCCGCCTCCATCAGCCATCTTGTCTCTCTTGTCTTGCATTTATTAGGGCTAAGAACCTGGGCTTTTATGCGTGGTCGCCATCATGTGGTTCCCACTTGTCTTCCTTGGCCTCTGACTTCTTCACTTAAAAGCCCCTCTTGGGTCTGCTTGAACCTCGTGAACCAGCTCTAAACCGCAACACCAAACAATTCAATTTCGATAGAGTCACGCCTCTCACCTCTGAGACATATTACCTTGTCATTTGACTCCGGATTCCTGCCTATCCCAATCCACACACTGCCTCATCCACGACCACTCCACCATCCGTCCGGCCCTACTCCCTTCCATCTTGGTTTAACTCTGCAACCATGGCGGCCATGGCATCTGGAAACACGTTCAAGATGGCTCTCGACAAGGGCGCAAGCTCAAGCCTCGGATATTGGCAAATGACCCCCAGCGCCAACATCTCACGGATGCTGGCTCGCGTCCCTGGCTGTGATTGGGTCGTGCTTGATTGTGAACATGGGGATCTTGATGGTAAGATCAGTTGCTCACTACTAACACGATATTGGACTGACAAGTAGTAGATAGGGACATGCGTGAATGCGTTCCTGCTGTTGCCTCTGCTGGAGCATCACCAATTGTTCGGATCCCCAGTACAGAACCATGGCTTATCAAGCGTGAGATGGCACTCTACCTCATCTACCATTTGCACCCGCTTACCATTTATAGGCGCCCTCGATGCCGGCGCACACGGCGTAAGTATGCTTCAGTCTCTAGCGTAAGAAAATGGGGCTCACGGTCCTCTCAGATACTAATTCCTCTGCTTCGAACTCCCCAAGAAGCAAGAGAAATCGTCAAAGCAGCGAAATTCCCACCAATGGGTATCAGAGGGTTTGGTTCACCCTACGCCATGGATAGATTCAACCCCATGCCAACTTCAGACGAGTACTTGCAACAGGCCAACGACAGCCTATTAACCCTGGTTCAAATTGAGACTCAATCGGCACTCGAGAATCTAGAAGAGATTGCTGCTGTTGAGGGCATCGATCTCTTGTTTGTAGGACCATTCGATCTCGGTAAGCAGACGCCCGCGTGGTGACAGCAGATTTGCCAACACTCTATAGGCAACAGCATCGGCCACCCCATCATCGATGGCGATATCAAGCCAGAGTTACGCGCAGCCATCTACAAGATTCTTGAAGTGAGCCACAAGGCAGGAAAGAAGTGCGGCATCTACTCGGGTTCAGGGGAACGAGCCAAGGAGTATATTGAAGCCGGCTTTGACATGGTCCATGTCGGCTCAGACCATACCATTCTGGAGCTTGCCATGATCAAGGAGATGCATATTGCCCAAGGGAAAGGGGAAGGGGACGGACGCCTCTCGTACTAACAAGGTATCAAAATGCAAACTCTCGTGCAAGAAGAAACAGTGACTTGGTCTGTTCCTACATTATGCTTCATGAGGTGGCGTCTTCAAGTAACTCCCTACTCGCAGCCGTGGCTAGCTATAGATATTACTTTTGCATGGAAGCCCTAACTAACCCCTTGTTGATGTTCAGACAATTAGCTAACTCTATGCAGCATGTTAGCTGTGTCAAGCCCGTAGGTGCATGACTACTCTACTGGAAGTCTGTATACATGTAATTTCCTCTGTGAGATCTGGCGTGACCAAACCTCAATCGATCACTGAACGTTGGGTGGTTTCGCGCAGACTTAGTGAAGATGGAAGATGGGGGTCGTTCAAGCGACGACAGGGCGCCATGGGATGCAAAGTTCACAGTTGGCTAGAATGATAGGAAGAAAAGATGAATTGAGTGAAAGTATGTAATCTGTAACGCACAATGCCTTCAAGTGCAACTTCCTCACTGATCGTGCTGCGATGATTAACCCGGCTGCCGCGCAGCAACAGCCGAGGGGTAAAAAGGTCCCCTACCGGGCTTGGCAGAAATATCTTCTGAGGCGCTTACCTACTACGACACTGGGGTAATCGGTAAGCTCCACAGCCTCAAAAAGCCCCCTGAGGTAAACTACAACATCTGTGGCCCCTTCTCGCACTGCAAGATCGAAGGGCGTTCTGCGAAAGGAGTTTCGGACTCGAGGGTCGGCCTTATTCTCAATCAACATCTTGACCATCTTCAGGCGAACACCCTCAGGGGGAAGAAGAGACTGCTGAAAAGCATTGTGCAACGGTGTCATCCCTGAGCTGTCTTCTCTGTTTGGGTCTGCGCCCGCCGAGAGGAGCATTTCCATGGCCTCCAGTTGTACGTGAAATGCCGCAAAATGCAGTGGCGTACCGTCGGAAATACTTGAATTGACGTCTGCGCCCGCCTTTATCAACTCAATGGCGGCTTGCCACTGGACCATTGTGCATGCCAATAGTAGGGGAGTGCGGCCCTCCTTATCAGTTCTCTCTCTTTGCGCCGATAGCTGGAACACTTTCCGTATCATGCACGAGCCGCTTTCATGGTATAGACTTGCAAGATGAAGTGAAGTCCAACCATAAATATCTGGCTCGTCGACTTTGTCCTTGAGAACTTGCACCACAGCTTCATGTCCATGAATGACTGCCCAATGGATCGGCAGACGCCCATTGTGGTCTCTCAGGTCAGAGGTGGACTGTTCTCTCTGAGCCTCTGACAAGAGAGGAAAGTTGTCGTTTGTGGCCCACATCATGATGCGCATGAGATTGCCGCTGCCGGCTGCGATGTGAATTGGGGTTGCTCCATTAGGATCCCGAGCATCTAACTTCCAATAGGCCTTCCAAGTTCCGGGGTATGGGGATTCTCCAGCCTGACAAAGATAGTATACCGGGGTGAATCCATTAAGATTCTCGAGATTAGGGTCAGCGCCCCTCTCTGCCAGAACCTCAATGGCTGCCCTGTTTCTTCTGGCAGCAGCATAGTGAAGTGGTGTCCAGCCCGTAATATCCCTGTCGTTGATAGCCTTCCATACTTCCTCGTCACAAGCGCTGAAAGCGTCTTCGCTCGAATTCATGACCTTCGAGTGCAGTTTGGTGATACCGAAATAGTCTGGAAAGCTGTTTTGCGAGTTTTGTGAAGTACAGCCAGTTTGGTCCTGGATATCCTGCAACTTGAGTGGACGCCCTTGCATCTCATAGAGTCTGAGGAGGTGCGCAAAAAAGCCTGGTTGGTGTTTGGAAGCTTTCAACCTGGATTGAATTTGAACCAAAGACTGATGCTCTTCAACGGTGATTCCCACTTCTATTCTCTTTCGTTTGTACTCGCCTTCCAAATCGCGGAGGTGTTCGATCAGAAACGCAGTGCCCCAACCACGGATTTTCTCAGCGCTTTGAGGCAAACGCTGTGCCTGTTTCCAGAGCTCCAGATATATGTCAGTTCTAAGCGTACAATGATGCTTCAGACGTATCTTTCCAGCTCTTTCTCTTGCCAAATCAACCAAGAGCTGGGGGAAAGGGAGTTTTTCTGTCATGCTCAATGGCGCTATAACGCTAAGCCAGGCCTCTTGCTCAGTCCCATAGCCAAGGCGGGCAAATTCCACGGCCAGCGAAGTCATTTCATTGGCGACTAGCGCCTTTGAGGTATTGTTGAGGCTGGTACTGGTGGTTGTTTCTCTGGTTGTGACCGCCGTCTCTAGCGCCGTGGGTAGGGTTTTGGCCGCCGAGATGAGAAATGAGAAAAGAAGGTCCTTGGCAAAGAGCTTCTCCAAAGAGTCATTGGACACTGTCACGAGTGTTCCCCTTCGCCTTTGTTCTCTTTCTGGGTCGCTCAGGGTGGAAAAGTTTCGAAAACGCCGTTGCCTTGTGTCCCTGTTTTGAGATTGGAGCCGAGTTGGACCGCAACCAACAACCCTATTGTCGTCAACGCAAATGGAATCCAATTTAGGGTCTGACTCGATAATTTTATCGAGTTCATCCCTAGTCTCCAGCTCGACAGATGATGCGGGCTGGTTTTCTTGACAACTGGCTGGACTTTCTTTGCTGCTGTCGCCCTTGACCTCCTGAATCTCAGCAATCTCAGCAAGTGCATCGAATGTCTCTGGTGCCCACCAGGCAAGATCTTGAATCAACTGGTCGGTCTTCTCTATGTCTTTCGAACCAATAAGTCTGATGCCCAAGCCTGAATTCATTGTCTTCGGTCGAAGCCAGTCATTATTTTCATCGTTCAAGTTGAACCGGGCCTGGCCATCCTTTGATCGACCCTCTTCTTCCTTCTGAGCAGTGAACAGACAGAGTGACAGAACCGATTGGAGTTGGTCTGCCAACATCTTCCATGCGCCATCTTTGCCAATCAGAGAGATGTTAACGTGGCACCGTGACTCAACCGACTCGGAGTCACTGTAGACAACCGCAAGCGGCCATGCCCATGCTTTCTCGCGGTCGCCCGAACGGAGGGGGAATAGAACGTCCATGATTTTTTCCATTCCCGTCACGAGATTAATTGCCTCGGTAGCACTTGCGCCTTTGAACTGGGCCAGTCTAGAGAGATTCCATCGAGTTTCAACCACTTGCTGAGCTCTAGAGTGCGATGATGGACGAGCTTTCAAAAAGGGCCGGTGATCGACGTCGCCTCCAGTCAAGAGACTCCACGAATACTGTTTTTGGTTTTCAAGATTCATAAACTTTCCCATGCTTCCCAGCTGTGCTAGATCTCGAGGGCCTTGCTCTGCCCATTGACGTGTATCTCCATCTGTGCCATTGTTGACGGAGCCTGTCAGAGATGCTTCCGGGCCTGGTCTTTCGTTTCGTGAATGATTCGAGAGCGTCAGAGCCCAAGCCAAAATATCAAGCTCGAAGCCTGATGTCAACTTCTCTTGCCGAGGAGGGATCGCAAGTCCTCTCCGCACCCATGCTCGGATCGCCGTCATGATTCCAACAACGCCGAGTTGGGCCAGAGTTGCCGCCGAATTCATTCCTCTGAGGCCAATGAACTGAATAATGAAGCCAGCCAGGCCAGTGCAGATGCCAATGATTGTCAGGGGCTCCAGTGCCTGCGATTGGGAGGTATTGCAGCGCCGAGACATGGTGACGACGTCCCGAGGCGCGTCAGGAAAGGTTGCAAAAGGCTCGAATAGTTGATCGCCAACGGTCTGCTTCTGCTGAATCCAGGCAATTCGCATCTCATAGTTGTCATTCTTCTTGTAGTGCGTTTCTCGCGTGCTGCTTTCGACCACAGTGCCACAAAGAAACATACCAAGGGCAAGCACAAGTGTGCCGCTGATAGCCAATGGAAATGCATAATCATCGACGCGCTGCTCATCTTTTCGGAAGCTGTTTTTGATAGTCGGATGGTGCGTGATTATACCAAAGAATGCCAAGACGCTCAGCTGTAAGATGACTCCGATCCAGGCATATGCCTTTAGTTCTGTGCGGTTGCCGCTGTGGTTCTGCAGATTCAAGATGATGTTTGGGGCATCAGAGCCCATGTTTCGAATTACGTAGATGGCTTCATTGGGAGGTTGCTCAGAGACGGGCTCTAGCCTGTCACCAAGCTCGATGGATGTCTCTCTTCGCGATTGCGAGCATGGAAATACTGCATTCTTGATATTAGCCAACAGCTGTTCCTCGCTTCTCTTCACGTTAGAGGCGAGTTGCTTACCCTTATGGAGGACTTTTGCAATCTTGCTTGAACTTGAGGGCGGATCTTGGCAAGGCGGAGATTCACTCTGGGGAGGGTCACCATCCAGTTTATGAAGCAGCTTCTTGTCCTCTCCACACGCCTCCTCCAGAGTAACCACCTTGATGTCGAATTTCCTGTGAGGATCTTCCTTCGCGGCACCGATGGGGATGAGATATATGAACTCCCACACCGGGGTCGACCCTTGACACCGCACGATTGTCTGGCCATTGTACAGCTCGCAGACCTCTTTGGATGTCGACGACATCAGCTCCATCTCGGCAGCTGACATGTTCTCCCTAGCTCTTCCAACGACAGCTTTCAACCAAGCCGGACCACCGACCCGGATCGCGCTGACGAGGATGGTGATGATTCCTAGAGGGGCCATGGCGAGGATGATACAGTCTTCCCAGCCCAGCGCTTGGCTCATGAATTGCATAGTTGCGCGCTCGCCAAAGAGAGCAATAAGGCTGAAAGCGTTGAGGTTAGACAACTAACATGGTTGCAAGAACCACTGTATAGGTACTCACGGTGCCAGATCAGTGAACAGGTTGTTGGCAAAGTCATCCCAGGCGTCCGCACGGGCAACTCCTACCATGCAGGCAAGGGTGAAACTGAGCCATTTCCAGTTGTAGGGCATGTTCTAGTTGGTCCAAAAGCGTTACAAGTTCGAAAGAAGACAATATGATACAGAGACCGGGTTTTTTTGGGCTAGAGATGCGCGATCGAGTGGTTTTTTTGCGGTTGTAAAAGATTGCCCTTTGGGCAGCCGGAGTGTGAGAGACAAATCTATCTCGCTTAGGCACAGCTTCATGACGTTACAGCTCCGCGGCTCTCTCTCCTCGCTGATTGGGTTGCAGCTGGTGGTGGCTGCAATATGTGGTTGGAACGTCCAATAGAATTCACCATCTCACAGCCTGCTGTTCAGCTGAGAGACTTGCATGGATGCCAAGAAACGCGATGATTTTCAAGTCCCCTCACCTCGGAGATATGAGGTACCGAGGTCTTTTTTCATTATTAGAAGATGGAAAGCATTAATATTATATTCTTTGTTATTATTAAAGCCCGGCCATTGGTGGGATAACTGAGAGAATAAATAGTCCCTTTTTATCATCCTCAAGGGGGAAGATAAGCCGATGCTGTTGTACTTGTATCGCGTTCTTCCCGTGACCCCCGTCCGGGCGTCCTGATGAGATTGCTGAAAGCAGAAAACCGTCGGTGACAGCATCCATTCCATTAGGAGCAAGAGACCCAACCATGCTAGCCTTGGAAGAAGGCCCCAGTCTACTCCTCATCTACTCCTTCCAAATATTACAGCTGATATCTCTGGCGCGTTGTCTGCTCCTCCTCAGTTGCCTCACTCAGCTCCCTGTTGAGCTTCTTATTCTGCCTCGAGTACACCCACATGATAATACCAGTGATAGGCAGACACGCCACGTACAGAAGGACAATCGCCAAGAATCCTCGCGTATACTTGGGAGCATCGCTCTCTCTGAACAGTTGCTTTCCTGCCAATCCGCCAGCGTTGCTTCCAATCACCGCCAAGGCGAGACCAATGCTGCGCTTCTCGGCTGATCGGACGTTGATGCTCAGCCAAGCATCGTTCAGACCTTGGGACAGGGCGTTTCCGCTACTCAGCATGGTGAAGAGGGAGTACTTGGTCCATTTTCCTTTGCTCACGGATCCGAACAAGGCGCCTCCGAACGTGATACTCCAGAGGAAAGCGACCATGCACCATAGCCCACGCTGCTTCGTCTTATCCGACGCCCAAGCAATGGCAAAGCTAAGGAACACGACAAGAAAACTGCTAACAGAGTTGAGCAAGTTGGCATGAATCTTGCTAAATCCCAAGCTTCGGATAATGGTAGGCCCGTAGAGCTGGAGACCACCCTTGGGAGCTAGAGCTGCCAGGTTCAGGACCAGATGGAGCCACAGCCTGTAGTCTGTGAGAGCTTGGAAGACGCCGCGGAAGGTGACTTGAGCTTTTGCTTCCGTCTTGGATGCGTCTTCTCGGAGGATACGGCCGTGCATGATTTCGCGCTGTCGAGGTGTGAAGAGATCGAATCGACCGTGGATGGGCTGTGTGTGGGCGGGCGATCGAGGGAGTAGTAAGACGAAAACGAGAAAAACTAGGAGTGTAAAGGCACCCTCGACTGAGTGATCCGGTTAGCCGACTGCAAAGTAGATCAAGAATAATCACTTACTGATGAATAGCCATTGCCAACCAGCATAACCACCAATGCCTCCCATCTGGAGAACTCCCGCAGCGATCAAGGAGCCCGTGGCAGTGGCAAAGTAGTTTCCAAAGTAAAAGACGGAAGTCCTCAGAGCCAATTCCTTCTCGCGGTAGAACAAGGCCAGCATATACTGCCCACCGGGAATGAAGCCAGCCTCGAAGAATCCCAAGAGAAACCGGGTGGCCAAGAACGAGGGCATGTCGGTGATCCACGCCTGCGTCAGGGCGATGGTTCCCCAGACAAGGACTTGTCCCGTCAGCCATATAGGGGCTCCCAGTTTCTGAAGAACGAGGTTGGATGGGATCTCGGCAATGATGATGCCGGCGCTCATCAGCTGGTCTCCGAGGTTGACATCGTCCTTTGTGATTCCAAGGTCGGTCGTGAGGGTGTCGGTCAGGGCGTTGCCAATGTTGCTGCGATCGAGCTGGAGGGCGAAGAAGCCGAGGACGAGAAGGGGCATCAGCGTTAGGTCAAGTCTGTGATGGTCAGTATGATAATTCTTGTGGATACTGGTCTCTCAACTTACTTCCAGACCACGGCTCTCTCTTCGTCCTCGGTCCAAGTGACCTCAGTGATGTGACTATGCTCAAAGTCCTGCTCGGCCTTTGCCTCATGGCTAGGCTCCATAGTAGACTTCTCTTCCAGGGACATGTTTGTAGCTGAAGTTGATGGATCCAGCTGTTCTCTTGGAGTTCCTCCAAGCTCTTTATATCCCCATCACCACTACGGATAGCTCCCAAGCCATCAATCGACAACCACGAGCGCCCTCGCACGCAATCTAATGTCGTTATCGCGTATCTTTGCCCGTAGGGAGTCGTTGCGCGTTGATCGTGACTAGATCATGGGGAAGGGAAGTCAAAATGTCGGAGGTGAGCGTCGGCGATGAGCGAAATGTGGGGTTTCGGAGGTACTACCGATAGCTTCATGAGAGGGCGATAGAGAAGATGCAGGGTCTAGGTCATGATAGAGACGAGTCTAGCTAAGCACGTCATTCTTGGTATTTTATTCCCTTCGTGTTTTGTCTCCTTCTAATCTTTTTGTCGCGACAGAGTGCGAAACCTCGATCTCAACCTCATCCCCCTCACTCTCTTCACAATGTCCAAAGATCCCACCAAGCCCAACATCGTGCTCATCCTCGCCGACAATCTCGGTTGGGGTGAGCTAGGCTGCTACGGCGGCGGAATCCTCCGCGGCGCCGCGACCCCTCGCATCGACAAGCTCGCTACCGAAGGTCTCCTCCTACACAACTTCAACGTTGAGAGTGACTGCGTGCCGACCCGCTCCGCGTTGATGACGGGCCGTCATCCCATCCGCACGGGGTGTCGTCAATCTGTACCTGCTGGCTTCCCCCAGGGGCTGACGCGGTGGGAGCGCACACTGCCGGAATGTCTGAAGCCGCAAGGGTATGCCACGGCGCATCATGGCAAGTGGCACCTGGGAGACATTCCCGGTCGGTACCCTTCAGACCGTGGCTTCGATGAATGGTATGGCATCCCACGGACGACCGACGAGAGCCAGTTTACTTCTGCGCTGGGTTACACGCCTGAAGTTGCCGAGCTTCCATACATCATGAAGGGTGTCTCTGGTCAGGACTCGGAGAATATCTGCATCTATGACCTAGAAAAGCGACGACTTATTGATGAGATGCTTGTCGATCAGTCCAAGGACTGGCTGTCGCGTCAAGTCGAAGCCGAGAAACCATTCTTCCTGTACCACCCTCTCGTCCATCTACATTTCCCAACTCTTCCCCATCGCGACTTTGAAGGGAAGACGGGACAAGGCGAGTTTGCCGACTCAATGGCCGAGATGGACTATCGTGTAGGCCAACTAATCGACCACCTTGACCAACTCGGCGTCCGCGACAACACGGTCCTCATCTTCGCGTCAGACAATGGCCCCGAGTTTCGACCCCCGTACAAGGGCACTGCCGGTCCATGGTCGGGCACGTATCACACCGCCATGGAGGGTAGCCTCAGAGTTCCCTTCATCATCCGATGGCCAGGCCAAGTACCTACCAGCGTCACCTCCAACGAGACAGTCCACGTAACCGACATATTCACCACAATCCTCGAAATCGCAGGCGCCCAAGTCCCATCCGACCGTCCCATCGACGGTATAAGCCAGGTCGCCTTCTTCAAAGACCCATCCACCACAAAGTCGCAGCGCGAAGGGTTCCTCTTCTACATCAAGGAAGAGTTGCGCGCCGTCAAGTGGAAGGACTGGAAGCTTCATCTGATCTGGGAACCCAAAGTGAACCAGTCATCCGGGAAGCTCGAGTCGCCGTATCTGTTCAACGTGGTGAGGGATCCCAAGGAGGAGACGGACATTTTGGCGTACAACACCTGGGTCTTGCAGCCGATGATGAAGTTGAGGGGAGGGTTTGAGAAGAGTTTGAAGAATGATCCGGCGCCCCCGGATCCTCTGAAGGGTCTTTAAAGTAGAGTAGACTTGTAGTTGCAAAAATATGCATAGCCAATGTCGCTTCCAATTGATGGCGCTCTGTCTATTGTACAGCCTTGTCAATTAGGCCTAGTTCGTCTAATACCCAACCATGTCCCTAGGATTGATCAAAGATCCATGGATCAAGGTTCGGTGGAGTCGTAGTCCACAGCGTAGCAGCACCATCCAGGTCCAACGGCGCAATCACATCCTGAGAGAGCAGAAAGTCATGCGAAACAAAAGAAGGCAGCCCATTCGACGGAGACGACACTTCAGACATGGAAGCCGCCAACTCCTCGAACCGATCTCGGTACGACGCGCCGGGAGGATATCGCTCAGCCATACCCCAGAGAACGGTCGAGCACATGGTCACACGCTTCTCCAAGTCGTTCGCGTCAAAGACGGAACCTTGGAGCCGCAGGGCTTTGATGCAGTGAACGAGCGCCGCGCCGGACCGGAAGAGGTTGGGTATCGTTCGCCAGTAGAATCGCAGTTTGCCTTCCTTAAAACCCGCTTTGTATAGCTCGATGCTTCGGCAAGCATATTGAGCGAGATCCCTCAGCTCTCCTTCGGGGGTGTTGGGAAAGTGAGGAGAGGGAGAGAATACATGGACGAGCGTCATGTACAGCGCACCATCAAAGAAGTTTTGAGGGGCCAGCTTGGAGGCGGCATCAAGAGGTGGGACGGTCTGGTGCCAATCCACGAGTCGATCCCTCATGCCCATCTTCCACTCGTGAAGGTCAAAGAGAGGGCCATTGATGCGAGGTTTATAGTTGAGGGTATGAAAGATGTCATACTCGAGCTGACGAAAGATGATGCAGTGATTGGCCAGTGGAGTTGATGCCTCTGGTCCACTCGTCGATGGGAGAGGCGTGAAGATGGCCTCGTCGGGTATAGACCGCGGTCGATTGAGGACAACACAGAGATTCGTCTCGAGTATGTATGTTGACCAGAATAC
Organism: Fusarium protoensiforme; assembly: GCA_011320165.1. Lineage (NCBI taxonomy): Eukaryota > Fungi > Ascomycota > Sordariomycetes > Hypocreales > Nectriaceae > Fusarium > Fusarium protoensiforme. Next base: position 91,548 of record JAANQP010000397.1, on the reverse strand, counting down.
ACGCCTCCTCTTGTTCGTTTGAGCCTGCGTGACGGGGGTTTCATCTCCAAGCGGAGGTCCCCGCTGTGTCTCGTTGAGAAGGTCGAGGTCGATGGCAAGCCGGGTTGCGAGGCCGATAAAGTGCCAAGCCGCGGAAAGATTTGACGCAAAGATGGTATATTGCACAATCAGAAGGAGATTCTGCAGGTGCTCGAGGTCGCCTTTCCAGATAGCATGTGGGCGTTCCGTGAAGACGTGGATGGCGGAGGCAAAGAAAGAGTCTGACCCCGTCGTGGGAACCGCAGCATCGGTTCTATTCAGTAACCGAATAGCGGTAGCAAGGACCATAAGGAGTTGAAACCGCTCATTCAAGGTCCCTTGGCTTGGCCCAGACTCGCCGTCGTAGAGGCACTCGACCGTCGCCCGGAACCGACCCTCGTCAAGTATCGGAGAGAAGAAGTTGGAGTGCTCAAAGTACGTAGCAGCAAGTTGCAGTGCGGTCGGCTTTGGAGGAAACTTGACCACGGTAGGAACTGTGATATTTTCCAACAAGCCATGATAGCCAGTAGCTGCTCCGTCTTGGATATGACTTGGGTCGGGGACCAGCAGGTTCAACAGTGTCAGCCCTCCAGTCGCCTGGTGCTCCGAGGGTGCTTCAACGGCTGTCCCAGGTTCTTGAGGGGTCTGAACATCAGAAACAGATTCAGTCTCGACTCCATGACTCCGCAAGGCGAGCTCAAGCTGAGCGACGCGGTCCTCGAGGCTCTTGATGTAACTGTTGGCGTGTGTCAGCAGTGCTACTCAACCGGACCGAACAGTCGGGTTCATACCTTCGAGGAGCAGATCGACCGTCTGCATCTACACTTACACACGGAACACCAGCCCGAGCGCAGGAGGAGCAGGCCGGTATGTTCTGGTCGCACCTCTGTTTTCGCGACTTGCAACGTTGGCAGGCCGTAACGTTGGCGCGGCGAACACTTGTCCGCTTGCGACCGGTAGAAGTCTCCATCACGATGGCGATGGGCGAATGAGATGTGAAGGAAGCATTATAGTCAAGAATCGCCAATCAGAGGATGAACAATTCTCTCAATCGCTCACTACGTGAGCAGACAGTGGAGGACCGAACAGTCCGGGTGCTTCCCCGCGTTTGAGATAAGGGTCGCGATGGCGTCAACGCGCTAAATTGTTAGCAGCCACACTCTGACACAGTGAGATTGAACAACAATGCTGTATCGTCAACATTAAGAGCCGGTAGCCGGCAATGGTATTAATCTAACACATGAGTCCTGATATCTCTTCCTGCAACGCCATTGCTTTTGCATAGCTCTTATATACATGACCGACATCCAATGTACACGCCCATCAATGGTCTAGGCAGGTACGCAATATCCAATTATAAACAACAAACGCAAGAAAATGTTTAGCAGAGAAGTCGATACAGCTTCTTCCACATGGGCCATCCCAACCTCTCCTCACGCTCCTGCTCCGTCATGATGTGGATACGGAAGTACCGCCGTCCCGTCTCAACATCCATCTCGTCGACGCGGACAATCTTTGTGCGGTACCAGAGCTTGTGGAGGCCGTAGAACAGCAGGATGATGGGGAGCGCCATGACCTTGAGGAAGAAGTTTTGCACCAGCGCCGGCGCGCTCGTGTTCATGTCGGGCTCATGCACGGGCGACACGGCGATCCAGATCTGAGAGATGAGGACAAGGACGTAGCCGGCAAAGGAGAACCACGCGCCCACGACGCCGACGTGGGACCTAAAGGGGAGCTGCTCCAACGTGTGAGACGTGTAGGCCCAGGCCTTGCGGAAGCGGATGTAGCATAGGCAGATACTACCCCAGGTGAAGAGGGTACTAAGGGCGCTGATGGAAAGCAGCCAGTTGAAGATGGCGTCGTGGAAGCTCAGGTCAGCAAGGAAAGCGAGCAGACCAATGCAAGAGGCAAGGATAATAGCCATAAGAGGACGACCCTGCTTATCGACGTAGGCAAAGATTTGAGGGGCGTGAGACTGCTCGGCCAAGGCTGCAAGGGTTCGCGACGAGCCAAAAACGGCCGAGTTGCCGACGCTAATGACGGCGACGAGGATGATGGCGTTCATGACACTCGGGAGGATAGTGGTGCCGGCCTTTTCGATGGCAATGACAAACGGGCTGGCACTGGCGTCGGCGACGCTGGAACCACTCATGAGACGCGAGTCGTTGGAGGGAACCAGCAGACCGACGAGCATGAGAGCTACGATGTAGAAGATGGTGATGCGCCAAAAGACCTGCTTAATAGCGGTGGGAAGTGACTTGCGGGGGTTGGCAGTCTCGGCAGCAGCAAGACCAATCAGCTCGGTACCAGTAAAGGAGAAGGCGGAGGTGACGAGGACGCTGCAGAAGCCCTTGAAGCCGTTGTTGAAGGGCCCCGGGTTACGCCAGTACTGTCCGCCGATGTAACCGCTCTCGGGCTCTCCGCCGATATTGATGACAATAGCGAGGAGACTATACACATTAGATACCAGGTTGAAGATGCGGGATGGGGCAGAACATACATGAAGCCAATGACGGCCGTGACCTTGATGATGGAAAAGACAAACTCGGCCTCACCGTAGGCTTTGACGCCAAACAAATTGATGATTACGATCGAGAGGAGAAAGATGGCGACAAAGATGGATTTGCTGAGGTTTTCGTTCCAGTAGGATATTGTGAATGCGCCGGCAATGATTTCTAGAGGGAGAATGAAGAGCCATTGCAGACAGTAGCTACAAGCCAGTCAGCAATCGACATATCGCGTATTCGCCAAGACACTTACTTCCAGCCCATAGCAAAGCCCCAAGAGGGATCCAGAAAGCGTGTCGAAAAGGCAGAAAATGAACCGGCGATGGGAAACACGACGCAGAGCTCGCCGAGGGACTGCATGGTGCAGTACTGCATGGCGCCGATGATGAGGTACGATATGAGGACACTTGCTGGGCCGCCTCTATATAGGGAAGTGCCTGAGGCGACAAAGAGACCAGTTCCTACACGCATTCATTAGCATCGAGCTCATAAAAATCCCCTCGAGCTTTCTGAAGGCATCGCGACCAGAAACAGGCCACATCCGACGATGCCGACACAATGCCGGGAGACACCCGAAAGGGTCATCACTCACCAATAGCACCACCAAAGGCAATCATCTGCAAATGCCTCCCCTTCAACTCCCTCGCCAACGCCGTATTCGCCGTCTTTGCATTCGCAGCCTTCAAATCATAGTGCCTGTCCCCGGGGTACACCGGTCCGTCGGTGGGCTGGTAACCGCCGCCGCCTCCGTCGCGGCTCTTGAGAGACCGGCGCTCGGCGCGGCGGAACCCGTCCATCCAGTCGGCCGGCTCCTTTGACGGCGGAGGCTGCTTCGCCGAGATGTTCCATGTCGTGCCTTGCTCTTCGCCGCTAGAGCCGCCGCCGAGATCCTTCATCTCTACGACTTCGACGTCGCGCGTCAGGACGATGTCGCCCTTCATGGTGGCGGGGGGGAGGGATGTGCTAGGTTTTTAAAAGGCGGGTGAATCGGCCGAGGTTGGCTTACGGAGAAAAAGCAACCAACGAAAATATGGGGATCTGCAGAAAAACCAGGAAGAGAAAAAAGGAAAAAAAAGAATGACGAGTTATTCCCCCAGGATTGATAAATGACGTGCAGAAAACAGCATGAGGAGTTCGTTCTTTCTTCTGTCGGATGTATTATATGCAGATCGAGGAAGACCGTTTAATTCAAGACAAGGGTCGTTTCGAAAAAGGCTTCTAGAAAACTCTGTGATTGATTTGCGCCGAGGGCGTTATTTTTTTAACCGGCGGGTGGCGTTTGTGTCCCGTAGGATTGGGATGGGATCATCACACAGCCGAATCGGCGGGATCTTGCGGCGGGTGATTTATCGGCAGTTGGAGAAGTTATTGGGGAAGTAAGATGAGGGGATGGGTATATAAAAAGAGAGGGGAATAAGAGAATCCCCTTATAGAGTTCTGCTTTTCCCAATAACAACAGCTGGTGATGATGGAAAATGCCCAGTACAGAAAAAACAGCGCAGAGAGGGAACCACACGTCTATGTACCTCGAATAACGGGGTGATCAGCAACCGAGACTTGCTCTCCACTTGGACACTCGGACTCTTTTTCTGTCTGACAAGGCCAAGCGAAAGAGAGCAGGTAACAGAACATGCGTGAGAGCATCTAGAACCACTCAAGCTCATCAGTAGTAACAGTAATAGTTCTTCATTACCTCATCCCCTCACCTCATGTGCCTGGCTACCAGCGGGATCAAGCAGGTGCTGATTCAGTAGTAGCCGGGGCCCTGTGGTGGCGATGGAATAGACAGACGCGGCTAACAAGGGGTACCCGCTCAACGCATGATTGGGGGGGGTCCCTGCTGATGATGATGCCTTTCAGGTCCCCGCAAGTCAAGTCACAGGGGACAGGGACCAGCTTTGCGCCAGAAAACAACCGGCGACCGGTCGTTGTCGGCGGCGGGACAAGCAGACGCCATCGACGAGGCTCAAATAGGTAGGTCCATTAACGACCCTTGCACGCACTGCAATGTTTCGTCAAGCCTCACATGTGTGTCTCTCATTCCCAGCCACTGAACCTAGGTACACTGTTGAAACTATAGACTCGGCGAGATGCACCTCAGCTTCCCATTTCGAACAGAAAAGCAAAAAAGGGGGCGCTTCCCCAAGACTCACGCTTTGGGTCCCGCGGGGAAAGGCCACAGGTCAGAGGGGAATGGGTCCGGGGCACCACGTCCCCTGGAGCCGCCGTGCTTTGCCATTACGTACAAACATGTTCCAACTTGGACGGCGGTCCGCTTTACTGCCCCAGAGCGAAGCGTATTGCTCAGACTTGTGACTGTAGGCGAGGGGAGATTGTAGATTGGCTCGACCGTTGTGATTGAGTGAATGGCAGATTTAGGGGAGCCCCATCCATCGCGACCCGGACATGGTCCGATGGAGTTGTTGTGGAGGCATTTGGAGATGTCGTATTGTGGGAACGCGGAGAGAGGGTCTGAGACGACACGTCTTGTCTCATCTCCGACCACGGAAGGCAGACAGCCGAAGGGTTCAACATGTAAGCCAAGATGTAAGCCAAGGGCGTAAGAGATCAGTCATTGTTGAGACAAAGTAAAACGTGGTATGTGTATACATAGAACATCTAAAGAAATTCGTCATGCCCTTTGACGTCCGTCATGTGTAGCCCTCGACTAATAATACATGTTTGCAAGAATTATGGTATAGATAGATGGTATATGGTATCCTGAATTAAATCCCTTTCCGTGACGTATTGCATCAATTGCTTCGTTGGCTGCGCTGCACTTCCTTCGAGTTGCCCGCGATGACGACCGACGGCGGTCTGTAGGGGAACTCGTTGCGGCCAATCTCGACCGAGTGTTGCAGCTGATCCCGCGTGATGAGCGAGTCGTGACTCTGTGTAGGGCTGACGGGTCTCTCGGCAGACTTGCGATGGTCTTCGTCTTTGCTGATGGAGTCGGCTGTTGTATGCGACGCCGCGCTGCCTGTCCAGATGCCCTCGGTCGTCTTGACGGGCTGTCCATCCTCACTCTCCTCCTCCCAGTTGCTGTGGCCCGCTGTGCGAGTGAGCTTGGTAGGTTGCGACTGCGATCGCGAGTTGGAGTACTCGTAGCTGTTGGAGCCCTTGAACTTCTTGCGCTTGACACCGCTGTCACGCAGGAATGATCCGAGGGCGACGGTGTTGCCCACACCAGTGGCAGCGAGGATCTCGACAGATGCCCACATGGTGCGCACCACCTGGCTTCCCTGCGCCTGGATAATATGAGGCATTCGGTAGAGGGTGATGCCGACAGAGAGGAGACCCAGACTGAAGAGCAAGATGAGCAGCACCTTGCGCTTAGTGGCGATCTGTGTCGACAGAATAATGGGAATGGGGAAAGCAATCAGGACAAGGTCCGTGATGACATTGCAGGCGCCCATGGTGATCATCTGGGCAAAGCCCTGACGGCATTTACCTCCAGGATCGGGCGTGACCTGCCAGTAGTGAGGAAAGGGCTGGCACTCGGCCAGGTCGCTGATGAGGACGGCGACAAAGGTTGCGACCAGGATGACACGCATGCCGATGATCATGAGGGCGTGCGACTTGCGCCTGGTTGCGCCGGCGAGACGCTCAAAGAACTCGAGTGTTGTAAACTTGATGATCCATAGTCTTGATCCATGTTAGCTATAATCTGTTGAGGGTTGTTGTGAACACATACGTGGCGGCGTAAAAGACTCGGCTGGCCAGGACCATACGACTTCCAATGACCCTCTTGTCAATCTCATCCTGCGTGAGACGAACACCCTCGAGGTTCACATTGTTGGTGCCGTAACGGAGAGCAAAGTGGACGCAGACAGCCCGCAGCACCAGCGGCAGCAGCGCAACCGCGACGATCTTGTCCTCCTTGAGGAGCTTCTCGACTCGGACGTAGCGACCCGACATGCGGATGAGGATGACGGCGAAGCAAAAGGCCGTCACCCACCACGACACGAGCAGCGTGGGCTTATCTTCGCTGAACGGCCGTAGCTCGGGTGCTTCTGTGTAAAAGCCCATGGTTGGGAAAGCGTGTGTGCGGGCGATGAGCCCTTCCGATGTCGAGGCTAATCGGTATAAAAGTTCAACCACCAAAGCAGCAGCCAAAAAGTAGGATCGACAAAAGGAACGACAAGAGTATGACACTTGAAAAGAACGAAAGGACCCAAGTTTTGCATTCAAGAACAAACATGCGGGACCTTGGTGGATAGGTAAGGTACACCCGGATCGGCGAGAGCTGGGGCAAAGCAGCTGTCGTTGATGCGAGCTTATCATAACCGACAAGGGGAGGGGGGGCAATGCCCCTGTTCAATAGAGGTCCAGACATCCATATGGAGGGGGGGAGGCACAGCTTGGCTACTCGGAGCTGTTCCCCTCTGGTGTAGTGTAGTCTTGTTCCTGCACGTCAAGAAACGACATGGTTTGAAGCGCGCCAGGGGTCAGGCCAGGCGCGGCAGCGAAAGCAAAGGCTTCGCAGACCAAATGGCGCGGTGGCGTCGTGTACAGAAGGCTTCGCGAACGTCTAGCTCTGGCTAGCTTTGAGGGGATTGAGTCGGACTGCATTTCGGTGGTTGTGCGATATCGTATCATGAAGTTGATGCCATCTGCCATTGTCGCGCTTGGGGACCGTCAAAGCGTACAGCCCACGCGGGTCCAGCAGGTGTGATGGGTCGGTTCATGGCCGAGACAAGGCACTGTAGCGTATTCGAACCTTACAGGAGAACTACTCGGTAGAGGAGGGGGGGGGGGATATTCTTGGTAGAGTCCGAACACGGCCAGTCTTGCCGGTTGAGGAACTGAAGTTGCAGAGTGGCGGCAGGGGTCAAGACGTGGAGTCTTGTTGGAGATTTTTGACCGTCTTGGCTCTCCCCCTCAGGAACCTTCAGCTGGGTCTTGCGTGAGGTTAGCGTGGTATTCCCCTTCTTCCCTGGACGGCATGGCATGCGTGCACTGACTCGAGCACGCTCGAGGTCTGGAGGTTTATCGGAGCCGTGTCCGAGGCGACGACGAGTGCGACTGGTAATATTGCTGACAGGTCGGTAGACTGAGCCAATGAGGGTTCTACAGAGCATTCTCGGCGTCGCATGATCCTGGCAATCCGTGTAGGACAAACGGGACGCTCATAAAAAGTCTTGGTGTTGTTGGTTTGACGCCTGCTCTACTGCACGTGGGATGGGATGGGATGGATTCCTCCCAAGAACAGGCCTAATCATCAGCTCAAGATCCAGTCCCGAAGTAGCCCATGCCACGTTCCCAGCAAGCGACCCGGGGGCGGTTTGCGACGGCGCATCCTTTGCGCAGGTTGTTCTAGCGGTTCTGGAAGCTTTACGCATGTCGTTGCTTTTCTTGATCCATCACGATCTCAGATGCCACGTTTTTCTCTTACTTCTCCATCTGGGGAAGATGGATCTCTGCTGTCATCGAAAGAGACCCAAATCCGGGGCAAGGTTTTGATGTGTCGTCAACTCTGGGGTATTGTGGAATTCTACACGAGGCGAGCCATAGAAAGGTGAAGCTGTTACATAAATCCAACGTAACGGTTTCTTCTGACAGATTTACTCCAGAATCGATAAAATGTGCGTGGTGTTGTTTTTTGGTCCGTCGCCACCCGAAAAGCTCGTGCTCTCTCACAGGGGATGGCCCCCCGCCGTTCTATTGGCGCCGGTCGTCGGTGGGCCGTTAAAGTGGTCCCGGACCCGTCGGGGGGGCAGTCTCTCAGGGGATTGGAGGCCTGTCGTCCAGGGGGGTCATGCCCTAGCCTTGTCCTCGCGTCCCCTGTGCCTCAGGGGTACCGCGGCGGGGGCATTCCATGGGCATCCACCATCTGGCTGGATCACACGGCGTCTTCCATCATCCATCAAACTTGTTCATCTCATCTCACCACAGACCCTGATCCCTTCGTCGCAGGTGCACCCAACCCATTGACTCGTCCGCTATAGACTTGCCTACCGTTAATAGCCCTTTTCCCGGAATGCAACGTGAATCTCCAGCCCCAGAGGGGTCTAGATGCCATGGTGCCACCGCTACTGAACCCGGCACCGGAACACACCCAAGAACTTGAAGCCGCCAATGGGATTGACGCAATGCCTCTGCGTGATGTGATTTGACTCTATTGTTAAAGCGGTTGATGCAATCTTGCAACCTCATCAGCTGTTCCTACATCTCATCTACACCACTGCCCGGCTAGAATGCGCTGATGAAAACTCTACATCATCTCGGCCTCATTCATGCTTCTGTGGCTTCCCATCAGATATCTGGGATAAACATCGCGTCACCTTCTACCTTCCTATCCCGGGCCGGTCCTTACATTCCCGCTAAGCTTCCATCAGGTAGGCAGTCTGGACAAATACTCCGGACCCTGGCGTTCCCCAAAGGAGACCGTTGAAACCATGTTCAAGAGGCGGCGCGTTAGGGAGATGGATAGCGGGCTGCTAGCTTCCCTCACGGCTGGGAGCTGTCACTGGATCTGATTCACCTGATTACGGAGCTGCCGCGCTTACCTGCTTACCGCGCTTGATCTAAGAAGCTTGTCGTCCATGCTCCAACGGGAAAGCTAACTAGCCTACACAAAGCTAATCCAACTGGGCAGGCATGTCGAGCCGGTGTCGTTCCGGTGTTTGCTTGATAGAGTTCCATCATTCCAGCCACAGGGTCACGATGGGTTGTTGACAAGGTCTTGGCCCAGACTCGAGACTAAACTCGTCGGTGCAGCGTCTAGTCTTGAGCCGGAGAGAAAGCCAAACAGAATGGGCCCATGGACATGTCGCCGACGAGATTGCTTCAAACCCTCAGCCCTACCTCAGGTCGCATCCTTCCTTAGCTCCCTTGATCGCGTACAGCACGGTCACGACGATCTTCTCCTCGTGCGGTCAAGCAGCATCTCAATTGAAGGTTTCGCGGGGTGGTTGTTCCGTCTATGCATAACTATGATGAGGGGATGCAACCCCAACCGTTCGTCGGCGTTGGGATTTGGGGTAGGTTTGCTTTTGAGCAGGAACCGCTGCTGCTGCTGCTGCTGCTGCTGCTGCATGTTGGATCTTCTAGAAGGCCATCCTGCAAGCCTCGTGCGAGTCAAGCTTGGGCCGATGTTCGGCGCACCCGTCAGCCGGGAAGGGCTGGACCTGGTCTGCCTGGTATGAACCAACAGGGCAGCCTCCAAAGTCAGCAGTCAAGAGCCGGCCGGCTATGGAGGGGATCATCTCACGGAGCCTTGGCTCTAATCCTTTGCTTGGGTTCATTGTAAAGTGTCTTGAGGCATTCCATCTCAGCTCCGCGGCAACTGCGGCATGGTCATCCAACGTACTCCATAGACACTTGCGGCTCCGCAGCCATGCTAGGAGAGCAGTGGAATTTGAGTATTCTTAAACGAGGTCATGTTAGGCATCTCACTGGTTGCTCTGTTGATGAGTGACCCAGTTGAAGATGATAGCTCGTTCCGTGGACACGGTTGTCTCCCCGACTGTCGGAGGCAGAGCCGCAATCAGCACCAGTTCAGGGGCCGCTGCTCCAGGCACTAATTGCAAGAAGCAAACTATTGAACTGAAGGATGGGGATCCATTTTCCAGGGGACCACTCATCGAATTGAGCCGCTTTTTCCGTGTTGAATTGCGTTGAAGCTGGATTGTCCTTTCACGCAAGCCTACCCTATACCGACATGAGACAAAAGTTGGGAGATGAACTGTCCAACTTGGGGGCTTGATGCATTTCGATATGAGCTTCTCCAAGTAGATTTTATATTGCAAAATATCGCAGATTGCGCTATTTGGTTGATTCACGGCACGCATTTGTAGTTACGTGCTATTTCGGGGTTCTTGAGGCCGACATTGGAATTGGCGATGTACGTCACAATACCACCACTTGAGGTACTACAGAGGGGATTTCTAGAATAGAATAGTTACAACTGTGATCACTGCGAATGAACATTACGGAGGCCAAAAGGAAAGATCAGAAGCAAAAAACATACAACAGTGAGGATTCCCCGGTCGTCACCGACCCGAGTACTAATTCACCGCTTCTCAGCTTGACTATGGGAGAGCAGACGGGATCCCGTATTTTCTAAGAGCTATGGTCGTATGTACCAGGCGTTGGTGGGAATGGCCTCATGAACTGGTCGATTGCGAGTCTTCTATTCTAACTGCTCTATCTCTATGAAACTCCCATTTACCTGTCTTCTTCACCCTCGGCGATCCAGTATGCTTCGACCTCTGCCACACATGTCCTAGCAGGAACAGTAACTGCAATTGGGAAACCACCATAGTCCGGGTCATCGTTGGGCATCATGAGGAACTCTCCGCTCCTCGTCTCATCTCCATTGAGAACCCTCAACGTCTGAAGCTTACCCTCGGCGTCGACCTCCTTCTCCTCCGCCCACAGGATGCCAGTGAAGGTCGCCTCCTTGCGCACGCTCTCGAAACGCACGTGGAAGCCTCGTCCGACGAGCAGGAACTTGGCGTCGCCTAGATGGATCACCATGCCACCACCAGGGCCGGGCTTGCCAAAGACGAAGCAGCGCTCGACGATGACCTTGATGTCGCCAAAGACGCGGGTCCACTTCTCGGGGACCCTATCGCAAGGCTCCTCGTCAAAGAAGAAGCCAAAACGGTCCTCTGGGGCGGCGTTTAATAGGTATGAAGAAGTCTGAGCGAGAAGCTTGAATTCGCGACCAACAACTTCGGCGCCCGTGTCGATGCCAAAGGGACTCGCGCCGAGGGCTCCGTATGTGGCGTATGAGAGCCACACTCTTCGGGAGCCGTTCTCGTCTCGTCGCTGCTCGGGGATGAACAGAGGGTTGCCCTGCTCTGTGTAGTTTTTGCACACAGTCTCGTAGTCGTGAAAGTACAAGTCGGGCGACAAAAAGTCGAGTGATGATGTGTTGAAGCGCCAAATATCGAGCACATGAGGGCAAGGGCCTCCTGAGGGATAGACACCAGGCTCGGCACCACCCCCGACGACGACAGGAACCCCTCTTAGGTCTAGTTGAGAAGGGTCGTCAAAGTTGAGCCATGTGTTTGTGTATAGTGGGATGGGATACTCCTTCTTTCCGGCGGCGGCGACGCGACCGACAAAGGATGAGATGTGGTGGGCCATGAATGCTTCGTTGGCAGAAGGACCAGCACCGAAGACTGAGTCCCAAGAGTGTGATCCAGACTTGGGAGCATTGGGGAAACGCTTCCTGAATTCTGAGTGTGTCTCGACCTTGCCGAGATGCTCGAGAAGTTGACTGGGAACGGGCTCTGCAAAGGCCTTCTCAGCTCTGCGAGATCGGTCTCGAGAATCGCCTAGTAGTCCAGTCTCATTCTCAACTTGTACCATGAGCACCGTGTTATGCTCCGAATCGACCTCGGAGAGATGTCGCATGAGGGCTGCGAATGCGCGCGAGTCTGCTTGGCACGCCTCCTCGCTCAGCGGAGTCACCATCTCTATGGTCCGCTTGACGCCGCCGGCTTCGAGGACTTGGACGCGAGGGAACCTCTTGTGGTCCTTCTTGACCCAACCGGGGGCATAAGTAGAGATACCGTTCTTGTACGTGCCGAACCAGAGCAGCACCAGGTGCATGTCATGCTCACGGGCGCCCTGGAGCACACGGTCGAGCTCGCTAAAGTCGAATTGACCTTCGCGGGGCTCGATGGTCTCCCATGTTACCGAACCGAGGAGAGTGTTTATGGAATTGGCCTTCATGTTAGGCCAGACCTCGCTCATGAACCTCGCCGAGCTCAGCGACGAGTTGTGCAGCTCGCCGGAGAGCATGAGGAAGGGCTTGCCCTTGACGATGAGCTGGATCTGGCCATTCTCGGATCGGCGAAGGTGAGGGAGAGCGTGCTTGGCTTGGGTCGCGGGGATTTCGATTGCTGTCATGATGAACGATTGTGGTTGACAGAGGATGCGTGGAGGATGGAGGATTAAGGTGATGTTGACATTGTGTAGGAGGGAGAGCTTCACAGTTGAAATAGCTACTGAGCGTGGCTCAGTAAGCAACACAATGGGCCAACATCACGTCGATCATATGGTCTCAAGACCACATGAGACGAAGAAGTGGTTCAGACGTGTCATGACGGAGATTCTTCGTATGTAGGCAAGCTCATGCGGGGGAGAGCAGGCCATGTCACTCCACCATCTCCATGGCAAGGATCATCGGACTTTCTTCGCATATACCATTCGGCGAAATGTCGCATCTGATAATCGCTCTCGGCTCTCGTTATCCATGCGGGGAATCTGCCGATGAACTCCTCGTTGGATGCCGGGCTCATGTGCCTTTTCGTTCTTTCCTCGGCACTTTGGAGATCTCGTTTACGAAACAAGTCTTGATGTAGTATCCTTGTCGTCTATTGACGCGTTCCCTTCTTTATCCGGTACGCGGCTAAAGAAGACGACATGGTAGGGTGCTAGTGTATCTGACTTTAATATACCCAAAGAGAAAGAAAAATAATAATAAATTATTCCCAAGGAAATAAATATTTAGGAATAATATTATAAAGCTTCTAATATCTTTATAAATATCCTCAAGGGAGTATAACTTAATCCTGTCTTTGGACGTAGCCCGTGTGTCCAGTTTAACTTCTCACAGGTGGACTATCTACCACGCAAATGCCCTGCCAGCAGTCTAGATCGTCCAGCTTCCGCAGTAGTCGCTCGAGCTTGTTCCTGGCGACTTCACTTGCATCAGTGCTCGAACCATTTCTCAGCTGAGTTTGTTCAAGATAGGCGGCGCCAATGTCTCGGATTTTGGGGACCAAGCTGCTGCCGTTGGCGTCAAAGACGGCTTGTGGGAGATGGTAGAGGACTTCGAGGAGGTCATCCACGATCTTCTGGTGCTCTAGACCACTTGTAGCCGTTGGGCCGAATTTTTGAAGGATATTTGATCGAATCTCGAGGCTTGTCACAAAGAGGTTGGCGATCTGAACATCGTGGCTCTGAGTGACGTTTGGTGGTCGAGACATGCCGCCGCGCCATCGTAACTCTGGTGGAAGACCATTGATGACGGACTGGATTTTTCCTAGATACTTTGAGATCAAAGCAGGTGGATCGCTGTTGTTGCGGACCTGTTGAACCTCTGACCATATGAAGAACAAGTCGATTAGGGAGTTTAGTCCCGGGGCATAGCTCGTGTCATCTCCATGCCAATATGGCTCGTGACATTCAGAGGTTGGTCGCGGCTCCATCTGATCATCGGACAAGGGCAGCGGCCGGGGAAAGTTCTCGATCCGGTCTTGGGCAAGTAGGCTCACAGATAACCTCCCCAGTATGTCGGCGCTGCTGTAGATCACTGTGTGAATGTACACGGACGGTTAAATGAGAGTCTTGTACGTACCATGAAGCAGCAAAGAGCAGCCAGATTAGCCGTATTAGCAGCTGCTGTTCAGCCTCATCCAGTTCATGCATGCAGTAGTATGCCAGGAACCGAGCTCCTGTGGCTGCCTCGTTCACAGCGTGATAGGGCCGCATATTGCTCAGCCCCAATTCGGACACCGCATTCAAGGCCATGCCCATGTTGTACATGGCAATGCACCAATCCAAGCAAAAGGACCCCTGAGCAAACTGACTCTTCAGCAGCCCGTGAGTATCCAGAAACTCGACGCAGTATTCCACAGTCACAGACCCGTACTCCCCACGCGGAAACGTCGCCTTGGTCGCTGCGCACACGCTTACGACTAGCCCACAGAACATGGCATTTCTGTCCGCTTCCTGGCTGTGGAGACGACGTAGGAACCGCCGACGGAGGAGGATCGGAGCGAGGGGGTGGATCTTGCCGAACCAATCGTCTAGAAGGCGCGATATAACCGCATCCGTGGCGAAGGCCGAGAGCCAATGGCTCCGGAGGACCGACGGGGTATCAGATGGTGTCCCGGCGGCATGGTCTGAGAACCCGGGGCTCTGGAGCGGTGACGCTGAGGGATGAGCTAGGGGCGTCAGCTGAACCCCAGGATCTGGGGACCCCATGTCGGCTGGGTGTACCACCTGGCGGCGTTGGACATGTCTGATCATGTTAGTCGCTTCACGTTGAAGTTATCGTAGGATGGTCCTGACTTGTTTGGCGGTCCTCGTTTTCTTCTTGGTCTTTGATGTGTGCAATTCACATCGAGAAAGACACAGCCTTGACATCGTTGATGTCCTACATCGTACACACACTGAATCATGATCAGCCATCTTCATACAGGGAGGGCTGGGGGAGGCCATTAAACTACTGCGTACCCTGACTTTCCTAGATCGACAGACATCGCAGGCCTTCTGGTTCCTGGTCTTGTCGCCTGATGGAGTCGTTCTGCGGGGATGAGGCTCTCGCTCAGTCACGGGAGGCATCGGGTGCTCCATGATTCACATGAACCTGGTCTGGCGGTATGGGGATAGAGCTCTGATGGAAGACGTGAAGCTATGCAGAACAGGACTCAAACATCCGAGGAGAATCCTCGGAGACACCGTCCCAACTATATGAGCCGATCCGCAGAAATGTCGGATATACTCTACCGTCCGCTTGGACCAGGGGTGGGCATGCATCCCCCGCTAGACGAGTCAGTCTATCCAATTGAAGCCATCACGACTGTGGGTCAACCTCCTCAGCCCAGAGTCATGCCTATCCCGAACCGACTCTAGCCTCTGCTCGTCTGCTGTTGCAACCCTCCCCGTGACCTGCATGGCTCCATTTCTCCTGTCTTCCCCATGGGGATATGGGACTTGACATTCTGCCAGAATGCGCGCCAATGACAGGATAGCCTCGGAAGCTTGATGGTGAGACCCGCGTGGGCAGAGAAGCCGGTTGTGAACTGTTGGCTGATGTGCTTGCAGGTTGGTGCGGACCGATTTACGCAATCGTCATGAGGATATAAGGTATCGAGATCCCCTGGATGTCGAGGCACGAACAGTCAACTTGGCCATCATACCGAGGCAACACAGCAACAATCACCATTCCTACTCCCCGTCCTGAGAATCTGAGCAGCAACAATGGGCAAGAAGGAGACTCAGTCCGACGTGGTCGACCATGACTTCCCAGAGGATCATACCCCTCAAGGCTCAACCCTGCCCATCTGGAAGCAGACCGAACTTCGGAAACTCTACGGCATGATGTTCTTCCTCTTCTTGGGCTCGACCACTCTCGGATACGATGGAAGTTTGCTTAATGGGCTCCAGACGATGAATACCTGGCAATCTTGTACGTGTTTTGATTGTAACTTCGATCTTTGACTGACCGACATAGTCTTCGATCACCCCACCGGCAGTCGACTCGGTATCTTTGGTGCCATGCCTGGCTTCGGTGGTCTCTTCGTCCTCATCTTCGCCCCATACATCGCCGACGGACTTGGCAGAAAGAAGGGCACTGCAATTGGCTGCGTCTTTGTCGTTGCTGGTGCCCTGATGCAATGCTTCCCCCAGAAAGGCCACAGCGCTCGCGACACGCTATATCTGATTGGCCGCTTCGTCATGGGCTTCGGGTCCAACATCTCCAACGGAACCTGCCCGCTGTTGATCACCGAGGTGGCACATCCAGCCCATCGTGGCAAGGTCACGACTATATACAACACTCTTTGGTACCTGGGCAGTATCATAGCTGCATGGGTGTGTTTTGGAACCTTGCAGAATCAAACTGGCAACATCCAATGGGTCCTCCCGACCGGCCTTCAGTGCCTGATGCCCGGAATTCAACTCCTGGCCATCTGGTTCGTCCCCGAGAGCCCCCGATGGCTGATCAGCAAGGGACGTGAAGAGGAGGCGCGCCAAGTTCTCATCAAGTACCACGGAAACAATGAAGAGGACGAGTTTGTGCGATGGGAGTATGCCGAGATCCTCAACACCCTCAGGCTTGAGCGCGAGTCATCAGGCAACGGATGGTCTGAGCTGTGGAGAACAAAGGGTAACCGAAAGAGGTGTGCTCTGATCATTGCTACGGCTATTTTCTCTCAATGCAGTGGAAATGGACTGGTGTCTTACTATGTAGGTTGCTACTTGCTACTCCTGAGGCGATTGACTGACCATTCTCTAGTTGGCTGCTATCCTTGGAACTATTGGCATTACCAAGTAAGTTGAGCGATACATTATTCAATCTTCATAATTAACAAAAATAGTTCAACCACCCAATCCCTGATCAACGGCGGCCTCACAATCTGGTGCTGGCTCGTCTCCCTATTCGCCGCCTTCTTCGTCGACCGAATCGGACGCCGCTTCCTCTTCCTGTTCGCAGGTGTAGGAATGCTCATATCATTCAGCATCTGGACAGCTTGCAGTGCTGTATACGCAAAGACCGAGTCTTCCTCGGCCGGAATTGCTGTCGTGGCCATGATCTTCCTCTTCTACGGTGTTGCGGGAGCTGCTTGGCCTGGTTTGACCGTGTCTTACACTGTCGAGATTCTGCCCTATAGCATCAGAGCCAAGGGACTGACGCTCTGCTTCTGCTTCACTGCTCTGAGCGGCGTGTTTAACCAATGGGTGAACCCTCTTGGTCTTCAGGAGCTCGAGTGGCGCTTCTACTTTGTCTACATCGCCGTGTAAGTATCGATGGCCACATCCTCAGAACAATTTGCTAACATGGCTTACAGCTTGGTCATTGAGTGTCTGACCATCTACTTCTTCTTCGTTGAGACAAAGGGCCCTACTCTGGAGGAGATTGCCGTTCTGTTCGATGGCGATGACTCGGCTGCTGGCATCGCAAAGCAGGCCGCTCAGGAGAAGTCGGTTACCATTGCCAAGGAAGTCGAGCATGCGTGAAACAGAGCCCATTATGGTTGAGGAGAGAAAGATAGATCAAGTTCTATAAAGAAAAAGATCTAATTTGAGTGTAAAAGATTCGGATACAATCTGGAATGCTTGACGAGGAAGGCTAGCTTGTATCGTTTGATGACACCCAAGTCATCTGAGGTACAATGGGCAGGATTTATTGTCTACTCTCACTAAACACACACCCCCGGCTATATACCCCGTGCTTAAGGCGAAGGCGTAGATGTGGTAAAGCTCTCCAACGATGTTTCCATATCCATATCCATGGGTAGAGTGGTATTAAAATGAGTCGTAGGCTTCACGTACTCGTACCCAGTTGCGCTACAGGCCAATGTCGCCTTGGAGAACTTTGAAGCTCCTTCGTCACTGTACCGGATAGGAGCCTGGAGCTGTTTTCTCCACTGTCCGAGGGTACAGTCCTCGCACTCTAGAGGAAAATCCGTATCCCGACGAGTTTCCCATTCTGTCAACAGCAGATCGCAGAATTTCCCAGTGTCTCTGCTGATGGTCAGATACCCTCTTCTAGATGCAGCATTAAATCACGTACCGGTCTTTGTAACAGTGGACGTCGTAGCCGACAATCAGCAAATCAGTCTGATAGGTAGCTGATGGGTGAATTAGCCAGGTGAAGATCTCGACGATTCTAAAGAAGTACACTCACGAGGATAAATGATATGGCCGTATTGAAAGGCAACTGCATCCTTTGTCGTATTGCATGCCGCCTCGACCTTGGGTCGGAAGTTGATGAGTGCTTCACGACACGTTGGGACGCAAATGTGATTCAAAAGCACCTTGTCGACAGGCTCAAAATCCCCCTCCCTACATGATTCTGATTAGACTCGACTGCTAAAGTATTGTTCAATTTAAAATAACTCACGGGCTTGCCAGATTCCCATTCAACAGGAATGAGCATTCGTGGAATGTCTCGTTGAGCGTTTCGAAGCAAGTGTCGGTGAGGTTAAAGATTTCGAAAGGGTATGAGTCGAGCATAAACTGTTGCGTAGAGACGCTGAGGGGGTAGGCCAGCATGATCATGCCGATCTCGGCGAGAAGAGAGGGCTTCATGATGGTTGGAAATGGCAGAGAGGAGAAGGTATGGTTTTTGCTTATGGTTGGCAGAGATGATGGTCATATATATGGCTGCCGTCATAGAACATCTAAGTTACGGTGTTCCGAGTTTAATGCCGCCACGTATTTATTAGTATATTCAATATTGTGGCCGACAGCCTCTTGCGGAGGTCATTAAGACCAAGAATAGACCTTCACACACTGTCGAGGCCAGCTTGCCTAACATTTCAGAAGCCAAAATTAGACTCTACAGGAGGCTGCGATTTGGACAAAAGAAAACCTTTGGCAAGGTTCGGGACTCCGAAATCACGCCAACAGAATAGGGCGGTGCCAAACACACCGTGCAGGTCAGCTCGGAGTAAAAGCAGACAGCTGAGGCTATCATCAACATCTCTTCACTTCATCGTATAATGACCGTCTTGCAACGAGATTAAAAGCTATAAAGTATACAAGACCTCTTATAGAGCTTCTTGTAAAGATTTAGGTAATTCTAATATGGCATCGATGAGGTGACTACCGGCCCTATTGGCAGGATAAAGTTAAGCTTCGAATCAAGGTAAGACTCCCCAACGCCCACAATCCCCAACAATCACATTTTCCGATGGACTTTATAAACAAGGAACCCCCTCTATTTTCTATCCGCTCTTGGCCACTTCCAATCAGTCAACATGCATTCCCAAGGCCATCTCCAGTATTCGGCAACACCCTCTTGGAGTTGAACCTACACCGGACAGTGTTCCGCAAGTCAACGGGTCCATGCTCAAGGGCCAACCACTTCCATCCATCATCCGGAACATGTAAGAAGACGGGTTTCATACCTGGGGTTTTGTTGTGTATCGCTGCGCGTATGCCAGCGACTCGCAGTGGGCGAGCTACCTCGAATTCTTGAAGGAAACAGTCAGAGAATCTCTTGAATTTGTTGATCTCGAACCCTTTCTCTGGAAGCACTTGGAGTGGACAATCATCGAGGACCACTCGGCCCTGGACGGCGCCTCCAAGCAACACGTCCGAGAGAGATTCTCCCACTGGACTGCAGCCAGATCTGTCGAGAGAGATGGTCCAGGCGCCGACGATCCATGGCTACAGAACAGGCCCAGATTCAAGTACTGCATCTACGTCGACCAGCGCTGTCTCGATACATTTGATCAATACGAAACCTGGGTCGAGCAAGAAGCCCCTGGGCCCCTCAAGAATGTTGTTTGCGCCATCATCGACAGAACCGCCAAACCGAAAGGACGAGGACAAAATGGGTACCCCTCTGTAGAGGGTTGCGTCAAGATGGACACGGGATGGATGTACACAAGCCTTGACGCTATCCCCGATGTGTACAATAGGCTCTCTTTCGAGGAGTTATCCGAGCACGACTATCCGAGGCCGCCTAAGGTGTACCCTGGGGGCGACCCCATGCCTTTCGACTCCTAGGTACTATTCCAGTCATTCCACTCGACGGGAGTCTGTGGCTTTCTGGAATGGCAGCCTATGATTTCGGGTGTGCACATTACCGCGATAAGGATTCCGGATCTGGCGAAAGAAAAACAACCTGGTCTTGTCACAGCGTGAAAAGCAGTAGAGTGAGAGGAGCCCTCGCTTGCAGCATCGGAGAGATGACGATGGAACAACTGTTCCACTGGAACAGTGGTTCCGTCAGCACTTCTGGTTCAACCTATCAGAACTCTCCTTTGGTTGTTAGCCCCATCTCTGTGGTGCGACCGAGGTCCACCCGTCAGGACCCGTCACCTATGCTTCCACACTCATCTGTGACTGACCGCGTTGGGTCTCAACGGGGACGACCTTTTCTCGGCATATTGCAACCAACAGCGCATCTCGCCGTCTTGTTCCCTCACAGCTCTACTTCGCTCGATACCCTGGACTGATTTGAACGCCACAGATGACCGAAGTGGGTTTCCAAGGACTGCATGCCTTGCGTCTCGAAGCTGATCATGATGCCAGCCGAACCAAAACGCTTACCCAGTGGGAGTCGAGACTACCGATGGAGAATACATCAAGATCGACAAGGCCATTTTCAAGCCTTCGAGTCAAGATCGCCTAATGTCGTGGCAGCACGGCGGTAGTCGCATCAATGTTGGTGGGAGCTTCAGATCAACCGCTACCGCCCAGGAAAAAGTCGAGCTGCCGAAGGGGACTTATCTTGCAGTGGACGGGACTACATTCAAGTTGGAGTACAAGTGAGGCTTAGTTCGTGGTAGGAAACACGCTGCTTGCTTCCCAACCTCCTGCAAAACCCAGACAGATCCTCACAATCTTGTCCTCATCTTCATAATCAAGAGTGGTGACCGCATCTACAACCTTGCCGCCATCTTTGATACAGTCACTTTCTTTCATGGATTTGTACAGGAAATCGCCCAACACACTTCTCAGGACCTCGCCAGGCTCCCGAACCGCCTCCGATACCGCTTTTGCACAAGCCTCTGCCACGACCAAGTCCAATACAAAGTCGCCCGGAGTGTCTGGCCAGAAAAGGCAAAGGGCCTGCGTCAATGACTGTTGGCGCTCGGCCGCCCAGACTTGACTTGACTGGAGACCTTCCCAGAGAACATCGCTGAGGATTGTGCTCAACCGGTCGCGAGCAGCCACATGCATGGGAGATACCCGGTCATTCGGGGGCTTGAAATCACGGAACCGGATGCTAGTCTCCCTAGCTCTGCGTCGTTTGGAGGGTCTGTCACTGTCTCGAGCGTGGGGTTCTTCCCTGGAGGGGCTTTGCAGGTGATCTGATGCTGCTAGGGAAGGGGAGGCCGGCCGCGAAGCCGCCTTGCCGATCTGCTGGATCCTCAAAAGAGTCTCTTGATGTTGCTCGTGCCATCGCTCAACCTCGTTCCGTGGAAGTGCTTCTCCCCCGAGGAAAATCGCACCCTCTAGCCAGAGTTAGAGCGGAGCGGATGGGGGTTGATGTCGCCCCTAGTCTCACCGTAGATTGCTAGAGTCCTCTCAGGGTCGAGCAATGCCTTGCAGTACTTTTGCCAATAGTAAAAAAATGAGAATTCTTTGTTGCGGATCCGAGCCTCCTGAGCCAAAGCAGGGTTGTATTTGGTGATGTCTGATAGCCCCCCAAATGTCGCAATGAAGACGACGTCGAGAAAAGAATAGTCCTTGAGATCGGACCGTCTCCTCTTGTTGACCTCGCGGGCAGTTCTCTGAATATTGTGCCGCCGATAAAAAATGAGAGAAACAAGGTGGTCGTGGACGGCGTCCATCCTGTGCTTCGGCTAGCACCACTGATGTTTGTGTAGTGCACAGAGAACAAGAGTGGTTATGGAACGAGTGTGCCAGTAGAACGCCACGCAATTTGAGGAAGAGTGTTGGCTCACTCCAAGGATAAATGGGCATAGGTACCTAAGCAGTAGCATCACGTGATTGCTCACACTGCGGGAGGCAGGACAGTATCAGTGAGTGACCGGTTGGCACCATAGTTCCAGTGGAACTATTGATGATCTCTAACATCGGTTCGCAAGTGAGGTGTAGTCGAAAGCAGCATCAAAGTTATCGCCTAGGTAGCCAATGCCGGCAGTCTCTTGTCGCATGCTGGTGAAGTTGAGTGGTCCAGTGGAACAAAGTTGCCAGTTGTCGGCTCGAGCACATCTCCCGCAGGCGGGAAGAATCCAGTAGCCGGGGGGATCTGCATATACGAGCTCCCTACAGCGGGGGTATGGCAAGTGATGGGGCCACCAGGCGGTCTACGAGGTCTTGATGAAGAACCGGCATCCTCATATTGTCCATGCCGTCTTGTGCGCGCCTGAAGGCATCTTTATGCATCGCCAAGCCATGACACTCGAGACTCGCTTGGAGAAGCCCGATATTCCTCAAGATCTAAAGAACCGATGGATCAGGCAGCTCTCGAGCGCGCTATCCTGGCTTGAGCATCTAGGCTTCGCCCACGGCGACCTCAGGCCTGCCAACATCTTTTTGGGTCCAGAAGAAGACATCAGATTGGGGGATTTCGACTGTACAGTCAGGATTGGGGAACCGCTGAAGGCTGGAGGAGGCTCTTTTGGCAAACTCTACGAAAACTATGAATTCCCCAACGCCAGTTCCATGACCGAACAGTACTCGCTTGGGTCTTGCATCTTCACTATCCAATTTGGTCATGAGCCCTGGCACGAGATTGATGGCCCTGAGCGGGTCCTCAAGCTCATCAGGAATGAGTTTCCCGACACTTCAGGAGACGAAGTATTTGGCGATATTATTCAAAAGTGTTGGTATGGCAAGTACGGTTCGATGCGCGCGGCTGAACAAGACATTCTCAGCCGACTGGGCTCCGAGAAGACACAGAATGACTGCTCGGGTATGGATGAAGAGTTTTCGTCGATGCTAACAGCTGAGTGCGAGGCATTCCTTGAGGAGGAATCAAGAAAGGCATGACGGACTGGAATTGCTTGGGGAATACAAGTTTAGCCTCTCTTGGCTACTGAGACTTGGCCTCTGCCAAGAAAGGTGGCATACTTATGGAGTATTGGGAAAATGTAAAGATTTTAGTTGTGATCTCCTGCATCAGGAGGCCCGACATAGTTCTCATAGCCCCAAACCCAGTACCAGATGCCCGAAATCGCTGTTGCCGCGACGAAAACAACGGGGGCGTAGTTGACAGTAGTTTGATCCACGGGAAGCACCGAGGGCATACAAAAGAGAGGGAGAGCGAGCAGAGACCAGGCTAAAGATGAAGTGAGCCAGTGAACTCTTGACGGCCTTGAGCGGAGAGAAGAGATACATACCGATAGCGACGATATTAGTAAAGATGCCAAACTTTCCAAGGTAAAACGATCCCCTCTTTACCTGCTTTCGGCCAGTAAACAAGCTGATGCCGATAGGCGTAGCGTAGGCTGCCGTTAGACAGATGACCCCCACGCCACCAAAGGCATTGAACGCAGCAGAGGATCCGAAATAGATAAAGCCGAGTAGAATTTCGCAGACCATTGCCAGCATCATGGCGTTGAGGGGGAGATCGAGGCTCTTGTTGACCTTGGACCACCAAACCGCGCCTGGGATACCGCCATCGCGGGCAAACGACCACACGCAGCGAGACGTTGCGGTCGTACAACTAATGCCACACAAAACAGACAAGACCATAAGCGGGAAGAGCAGGCCGAAGGCACCGCCTGAAGACCCTACAGCTGATTTGATGATGTAGGGAACAGGTTGTGCAAGTGCAAGTAGCTCGCTAATGTCCGGCATAACGAAGACGAGGGGGATCAAGAAAAGCAATCCAGCGCAGAGGTTGATGACGATGGTAGCGACCATAGCCCTTGGGACTTGAGTTGCAGGCTGGCGAACTTCTTCACACATGCTACAGGTCACGGTTAGCTAGATACCAGAAAGCACTAGGGGTGTACCCACGAAATGATCATGCCGGTTGACGAGGTAGCATAGGCAGCATGGAGAAGACCGACGCAAAAGGACCATCCGTCTGGCCAGCCTGAGTTGTTTTCAAAGTGGGTAAAGACCCAACTAGCATCGCGACGACCGTTCTTGGACAGGGTGAGGATAGTAGCGACTATGGCAATAACACCAGCAAAGGTCCAGAAGATGGCTGCGGTCTGATGAGTGTCAGCTGTGCGTACTAAACAGTCAAGGTAGAGCGTGACCTACATCAAGAATGGGGAGCCATCGATTACCGAGGGCAGAAACGGCGTTGCAGAGCAGAGTTATGCCGATGAAGAGGAGGATCGTCTTGTATGCTTCGTCTCCAAACACAGGCTCGCCGTTCTTGTTCTCGAAGACGTTGATGCAGGAAATAATAAAGGTTGTGCTGCCAAAGGTGACGGATAGCGTGATGGTGATGTTGCCGACCACATAGAGCCAGCCACAGATCCAGCTAGCGACACGGCGCCATTTCGCAGGGGCAATAATAAAGGCTTGGTAGTAGACACCTGGGAGAGAAATAAGATTGAGACATCAGACGGTGACCGTCGACATACCTCCTGCAGTGGGATAAACACTCGTGATCTCCCCGAGTGATGCAGCCACGCACAGGATAATCAGAGACACTGCAAGCCACCCCCAGATGATGTTGACAGGTCCTCCTCCAATGATTGGATAGGTCACCGTCGTGGACAAGCCCCATGGGATTGAGGCCAGCACAAACGACATGAACGCAACCTGCAGGGTGGATCGGTTCCTGCTCAGCTCTGGCTTGTAGCCCAGGTTGGCCAGAAGATCGTCGGCTGTAGTATCCTCCGCCAAGTCTGTCGGCATTGGTGCCTTGTATTTCTTCTCGCTCGTTTCGGAAGTCATGATGCAGGTCGAGTTCTCTTTCGGGCTGACTTTATCGGATCGTTCTGGATCTGGGTTGAATGACGAATGCAGGAAGCTGACAAACCTGCATAAGCCTCTAGTTTGGTGTTAAATAAAAAGAAAAACACCTTGTTCGGGGCGTGAGAGTAACGAAAAGGGAGACGAGCAGGTCATGTGTAAAGGTGAAGGAGGAGATCGAGGTCGGTCATTGCATGGTTCGAGTGAAAACTCTTTGGATATCGGAAGGGCAGCCGGCCGTGACGTAAGAACAACCCATGGGTCTCATGTTTCATTGAGGGTTATCTACTGCTCCTTGGAGGGTTGGAAGAAGAGAAGTTGAGTATCTTGGGAGGAGTCGGTATGAGATACCATAATGGGAATAGTGGCACTGAAGACCCCACAGAGCAAGGTGTTGGACGCTAACCTAGTGTAGTAATTCCAAAGAACAGACGGGGTCAATTGCCTATCTCGTCTACTTGGGAACCACCATTGGATGGACCGTAGTTCGGGGTGGCTTGCTATCAACGGTTAGATGACAGGTCCAGGAGGACATGGCTTTTCAACGTCCATTGTCTATTGTATCCCCCCAGGCCCCCTAGCCGGCTGGTTATAGAACCTTGGACCTTCTGGAAGATATTCGGGCAGTGAAGACTGCACAAAGACCCATCTTAGGTCATTTCGCAAAGATCCAGAGCTTATTGGCTGATGGTGGTAGATCGCACCCAGACCAGCCCAGGGCGCTCGATTGACAGCTCGAGTGCCTGACTACAGCGTTGAAAGACCGGGGTTGACTACTTGAGAGTTAGCATATCCGTTTTTTACTAGAATTCAACGGTCTTAAAGGAGCCGCCGTTTTGTCCTGAACTTGATTTGTAACCAATTTGCTCAATCGGCGACTCGTATGGGCAAAGTGTCCGAACCTGACGAATGTCCCCGACATGGGCCCCGGAGAGAAACCAGCATCGTGAATAATTCACCTCGTCTCCGGATTTCGGGGAGAATAGAAAGAAGTATCCGTTAACCCCCATCAACCATCAAGGTTCCGTCGAGTCAAGAGATATAAAGGACACATTGAAACAGGGAGAAAGGGAAATGCTTTGGACAACACAGCAGCAGCCAGATCAACACACATAGCACATACATCAATAAGCACAGAATCACTGCCAAGATGACCGCACCTCTCGAACTCTTTGTTCTCCCCTGGGGAGTCTACCCCCGTCGAATTCTCCTCTATCTCTCAGAGAAAGGCATCCTCTCCTCACCTCTCATCAAAATCACCCCCGTCGCCATCACCCAACAAGGAATGTCAACTCCCGAAGGGAAGCCTCCGGGCACTGTCCCTATGCTTAAACTTCCCGACGGAACATTTATCAAGCAGTCCGTCGCTATCCTCGAATATTTCGAGGACATCTGCGCCCACCCTCAGAGTGACTGGCAGAAAGAACTAGCCAAGGGCTCCAAGTCCAGCATGCGTGGAGAGACACCCGAACAAAAGGCGCGAATCCGCGATATGCTCTGTCTTTCAGATGAAGCATGCAGCCAATTTGGATTCGCTTGCCACAAGGGCACAGCGCTTTTCACCCTATTCGAGACTACCAATGCTCTGACGGCCAAGTTGTCACTCGAGTACTGCAACAGGAACCTGAGACTCTTGAGCGAGTATTACGAGGGGGATACTCTGGAGGATGGTCGACGGGTCACCATTGCGGATTGCGTCTTGTACTCGATGTTGCACTTTGCAAAGGATCTGTACCGCCTTGACTTGGTGGACGATTTGCCCAATTTGCAACGGTTCTATAGATGGTTTCAAAAGAGGGAGAGCGCTCAAGTCAAGGAGGATCACTTCCCTCAGGATGTCAAAGAGCTGGCATGCCAATGGCTTCCTGTCGAGTAAACGATGACTTGGGGGAGAGGCGCCTCGGCCGCGCCAAGGGTATCACTTCGAAATGTACGGTTGACAACAATTCGCAGACTATTCAGCTTCGAATACATATGAAAAGAGAAACATTCTCCCCAGCGCACTTATCAAGATCTCTGCTTCATGGTGCTCGACTTCTATTTGTATCCCAGGCCCATTGCCATTATTTGCCTAGCTCGTGGCCCCTGATAATCCATGCCCATGTGAACTCATATTAGATGGATGCCTGAATGTTCCGCAGATCCTTCAGAGCTGTGTCGACAAAGTTCATAGCCACCTTGATCCTGTCAGCCTCGTCATTGATGACGTACTCATTCGGTTCCTCATCCAACTCCTGACCCGTACGATCCAGACATGTCAAGAACTCGCACACAATGCGAGTCATCTTTGTCCCCGCCTCAGCGGGGATCAGACCTTCGCTCATGGAAAGAAGGATAGCTTTGTTCTTGTTCGGGAACTTGGTGTAGTAGTCCCCGGGGTCGGCCTCGTTTGGTCGAAAACCAAGCCGCGTGAAAGTCTCGACGAATCTTGGAGAGACGAATGGGGGAGAAGCCTGTAAAATACTCTCCCAGCGGAGGATCTCGAGCATACAAACACCTAAGCTGTACACGTCGTGTGCCATCGAGTACTCGCGCTCCGCGGTTGGAAGCTGACGCTCTGGATGCTGATAGACCTTTCGTTGAAGAGTCATGTCGCCTGTCAGCCGCGTCACGCCCTGATCTACCTCTCGCGCGTACTGCCATCCACAGAGACTCAGCGCAGGTATATTCTGCCCGGGCTGTGCAGTCGGTGACTGAAGGGCCTGAGGTGGGTGGATGAGGATGTTCTCAGGTCGGATGTTCTTGTGCACCAAGCCAAGGAGTTGAGTCTGGAGCACAGCAGCGGCAAGCTGATAGCAAAGATCGACTCGGAAGTTTAGGGACGGTTTGGATGAGTAATTCTCCATGAATGTTGACAACATCATTCTAGGTGTCCCATCGAAGGGTCCTTGAAAGATGAGCTGGAAGACACCACCATCACGACTCGCCTCGTCGCGGTACCCAAGCAAAGGCAGGATCCCGCTGTTGGGCTGAATCTGAGAAAGCTTCGAAGAGAGTATTTTGATGCTCTCTCTTGCTTCCTCCTTCGTCTCCAAGAGATACGGCTTGGATTCAAGAAGGTACCATTGAATGTCCTGGGAAGCTGTAGATCTCCCTCTGGTAAATGCCGGGTCTCCCCAAATGACCTCAATGATCGTAAAGTCTCTGGGAGAAAGATAGAGTGGAGATGGGCCCTTGAGATGTTCGCGGAGCATCATCACATCGTCGCGAAACTCGTTTCTCAGCTGTGTGAGCATCCCACTGCTCCCGATCTGGACCAACTCATTACGAGCTTCCAGTCTTGGCCATGAGTCCCAAATGGACGAATTTTCTGTCATGACATCCATCAGCTGGTCCACTCGTCCCAGTTGTTCCTTGAGTCGCTCCCAGGTTCTGAGTAGTCGCTGTTGGTGCTCCGGCACGATGGTGCGGCTTCTGAGGACTGGCTGGGCTAACTCGATGAGAAGAGTGAGTTGGCTCTTTCGGTCGTCCAAGGTGAACACGCTCAGCTCCTGTGTCAAAGGAGCAAGTCGTCTCTTATCTTGAACCCGCCTGTAAATTCGGTAGCCATACTCTGCCAAGACCGGGGCTGCAGACACGGCTGAGAGGGCCAGACCAGCGATCTCCATTTCGAAAGTGAGAAAACGTTATATATGACTACTGAGAGATATACAATGTCGTTAAAGGACGCTGATAGACTAAAGCTAACAATATCAAGCAGAGAATCAAGAAGGTTCGTTTCAACCACCTACCAGGTCAAGTCGTCAGTCTTCCCGATACCCGAGCCTGATTTCACTTTCTGGCAGCGTATTGGCTACATTTTCAGTAAATCACGCATACCGTCTCACGTCAACCCCGCGCGGCCATGCCAACCAGCCAAGGCAACCTCCGGTCTCTTCTTGGGCAGCTATGAGATGCTCCTGACACAAATGGAATGTCTATTGAGTCGATAGGAAAGCTATGGACTCCTTCCGCTCGACCGCATCCTCATTCTCATCCTTCGCGTTTGCGCAGGCTGGGTCCTTTCTTTTCCAGTTCAACCCAGAAACTGACAAGCCTGCCGTTGCCGACCCAAAGTTGCTGCCCGAGTTGAAGAACCTCCGTCTCGGGCACTCTCTCATCCGAGACGCCCTCGAGAAAAGCTCCGATCAAGATGAACTCCGCTTGTCTGATCTCCTTGAAGATCTGAACCTGTACACCAACGCGATCCGCAAGTGCAACACCACAGCCCAGCACCTTCGCCTACAGAGTGACCCGATATTTCTAAAGGATGCTCGCCTTCTCTCGCGACAGCGTGATCTCCTTGAAGCAGTGCGAGAGGCTCGGAGATACTCTGAGAAGTTGCAATATCGCTTTGACAAGGACCTGTCACTGACAACCCGACTCCATGTGACAAGGAAAGATGTGCAAAGTTGGCTAGATGTCTCTTTGGGCCTAAATGATCTGGACGCAGGGCTGTCAGATACTCCGACACTTTCCCTTGACCCTAACATTTTCTGGAAATGGAAGGCCCGGAAGCAGAAACTCTTGTGGTGCACGAGCAAGAGTAAGTGAGTGGCTCTTCTTGTCCGCTGCTGTTGCTGCTAACACTTGCGCTCACAGGAACCAAGTCACACGATGAAAGCAGAGATGTCCTTGGGTAAGGAGCATAAGTCTATCGTGTACAATGGGACTGAACTAAGGCGAGATAGTCTAGCCGTCGCCCGCCAGCTTTCGAACTCCGGCGAGGGCTTCGTTGGCTACACATTCTTCTCTCATGCCTCTAAACAATTGGAGCCCACCCATTCTCTCTGCTACTTGTTGAGGCAATTTTCGGCCTCTCAAGAAATACAGCTATCAACTGTCCTGAAGGGCTGGTTCCTCAGTCACAAGGACACTCGGCCTTCCCTAGAAGACGCCCGGCGAATACTCCTCCATGAACTGCGGCACAATAAAATGGCCTACTTGATCTTTTCCGGAACAGCTGCAAGAAGAGATGACCTGGAGGCTCTTCTGCCTATCTTCCAAGACATTCTGCAAATGGATTGCAAGCTTTTCGTGATAAGCCCGTTTTCTCTGCCAACTCAGCTGAAGACAGAAAACTGGATTCAAGTCACAGAAGCCAAGTTCCAAGAAAAGGGCACGAATAATAATGATTTCTGGCAAATCGGCGAGTACCAAAGATCTTTTGGAGGGTCCATGATCGGTGGGTCGGGATCAACTCGCCAAGCATTAAGCGGCCTGGGATGCAGGGCACGATGGATGGACGACGAGGAACTGAGCGAGCTGATCAGTGACACAACCCCCGCAGCCAAGATATCATTAAAGATGTTGGTATGGCTGGCATTTACTCAGAGTGGGCTCACGCTCGGCGAGCTGCAAGCTGCTGTTGCAGATGATCCCGACTACCTCGCTGTCTTCGGCGGCACGAATCCTTTACGACGTCTGGGTTTCTTTTTCCAGTCTGAGCAAGGGGCCGAGGACAACTATACGATCTACATAAATCTAATCGGCACAGACCAGAACTTACAGCAGCGGCTTTGCGACGTAGAAGGAATACATGCTGATGGCCCACATGCTCTGATCGCCGAGCGATGCCTATCCTACATATTCAACTTGACAAAGCTCCCAGAAGACGACGATGAGCTCGACGAATGGATTAGCCGTTATCCCTTGCTCCGGTATGCCGGCTACAATTGGGGAGACCACGCTCGCAAAGTGGATTCACCCTCAGACCAACATACAGGTCTCATTGAGTCATTGCTGGAGTCTCGACACGTGGAAGTAATTTGTGCTTTGATGCTCTCAAGAGCAGAAACACTTACCAAACGTCACAGAAAGGCATACAAGAAAATTACAGGACTACACCTCGCCTCCGCCTTTGGGTTGGTCAAGGTGGTGACGCGGATGATAGAGTCTGGGAAGTTCAGCCCTTGTCTTCGGACTGAAGATGGCTGGACTGCACTTCACTGGGCCGTTGAAAAAGCCCATGGAGACGTTGTGTCTTTCCTCCTAGGCCTACCAGACACAGAGTCTTTCATATCCTGCAGGACAATCTCGGAGGGTTGTACAGCACTGCATTTTGCGGTCAAACACCACCGCGCTTCAATGGTGACGGCGATACTCAAGACCAAGGCCGACTTCAACGCCCAAGATACCCAGGGTAGAACTCCACTCTACTTAGCTGTATGGAGTGTTCAAGAAGAAGTTGTTGAGCAGTTATTATCCAGCGGCGCCAACCCCAATATCCCGAGTATTTACGGGACGGCACTGCATTGTGCTGTGAGACGAGGGGCACCCGGTCTCGTCCAAACACTCATCTCAGCCAGCGGCTCTCGCATTGACCTCAACACCAAAGACACCCATGCGAAAACGGCCCTTCATGAAGCACAGGCGAGGGGACGTGACGATGTGGTGGCGATTCTCCTTGAGGCGGGAGCAAAGCCTTCGATGGACTTGATCTTTACCCAAGCATACGTCCTGGGCTGTCATCAGGGCCTCTCTTCTATGGAGAGCTGGCAGGCTTATGAAGTCGATTCGACACTGTCGGGCAAAGTCAAACAGGGCAACCAATGCATCTGCCATGTTCTCAAATCGCACAGGCACGAGCCCAAGCACACAGAAGACCCGGCAGCGCCAACGGTGAGTTCGGTCAAGTTTGTTTAGGAAGGTTCACACTTAGTTAATCCCTTCTAGCGAGTGTTCCGGA
This sequence comes from Fusarium protoensiforme, assembly GCA_011320165.1. Taxonomy (NCBI): domain Eukaryota; kingdom Fungi; phylum Ascomycota; class Sordariomycetes; order Hypocreales; family Nectriaceae; genus Fusarium; species Fusarium protoensiforme. The sequence continues at coordinate 60,309 of JAANQP010000397.1, read as the reverse complement.
AAACGTTTGACCTAGCGAGCGATGATCAAGGGCGGGTTCAGAAATACTTGTTGTCTGAGTGGCAGATTCTTTTCAAGCTTCGACATCCACACATTGTCCGATACATTGATTCCGACGAAGACCCTAACCACAACGAATTTCTACTCTACATGGAGTACTGCGACAAGGGAGACGTTGCATCTTTGCACGGAATCCAACTGAAGGATTTGACAACCAGGGAGAACAAAAAGTATGGGTTCGTCGAGAGCGAGACGAGATCAAAGCTGAGGCCACTGAGTGGCGCCGAGATCTGGGCAATGATCTGGCAAATGGCCTCAGCATTAGCTTATCTCCATTATGGCTTGTCCATCAGACACAAAAACGGACGGTACGGCGCTAGTTTTGAGGGGCAATGGGCTTATATCATTCACCGCGATATCAAGCCAGCCAACAGTGAGCATTATGAGTACCTGAGGATGGCGAAGCTGATCAGAAATACAGTTGTGATGCATGGTGCTGAGAACGACAGGTTCCTCTTCAAGCTCTGTGATTTGGGAATCGCAAGTCATGCTGGACTAGGGCCAGATCAGAACCAAACCCAACTGATTGGAAGCTCCGGCTTGCAGCCTCCAGTAAGTAGACTCTTGGCGTGTCGCAGTTGATGAAGCGATTTTTAAAAGACATCTGGTGTTCAGACAACTGATGGCACAACAGGAAGTTAGGCAAGGAGAACTGTGGACAACCAGAGGTGACATGTTCTCGCTTGGAGGTAGGTATCTCCTTAGCACGAGGCTTGGTCGAAGAAACACTCTCACTAACTCTTCCATAGAGACCATCAGGCTAACCGCCAAGTTGAAGCATGAGTTGCTCAACTGTGAAGCATTCAAGAACTTTCTAGACGAGGCTCGTGGAGTCGACGAAGACTCACGACCGACCAGCCTTGAAGCTATGGAAGTTGCCTACAGAAACCTTCGGGGAGCTCCTGGCAGTTTTTCAAACCTACCGCAAGCCGTGCTTGAAGAAATGCGTGCTGTCCATCAAGTCCTTGGTCGCTGGGGTGGGAGCTATCTATTCCAGTCATTTCTTCTCACGGCGGAACTGCTGGACAGCACACAGCCGTTCCAGCAGAGTTCTTCTACGGATGACCGCAGGAATCTTGTCAAACGACTATGGTTACTTCTGGACGATGGGGCCGAAGAAAGCTTCCAAGGCAACTATGAGCTCACCGCGCACCTGTTGATTCTCTTGGAGGGTCGTTCTGCAGAGGAGAAACTTTCGAGAGAACAAAGCCTCAATAGGTTCCTGGCAAAACCTACCAACGTCCATCGTCAATGGGCCAACTCAGGCTGGTCGGCGCTTCATATTGCCGCGCAGGAAGGAAAGCTGTCGACTGTCAGAATACTACTGCGGCATGGGGCAGAGATTGGCTTGAAGGACAGCTTTGGGAAGACGGCAAAGGACTATGCAGAGGAAGGTGGGCTACGGGAGATGGTGGTGGCGTTAGAAGGTCAGGTCGACGAGGCTGTAGTCGAGGGGCCAGAAGAGATGGGTGGGAACAGAAAACGGAGGAGACTGATCTAGACTTAGTTCGCGGGTTAAAGATTATACTAAAGCAATGAGTGGAATAAAGGCATAATAGTGACTTGATTTATTGGAAAGACCTTCCCGTTACTTCGCTGTAGGGTAAACGTTAACTCAAGCTTCAACTCGTGAGGCTCCACTTAGTCAACCCCACAATGATTGGACGGAGCTTTTCCTAACCTGACGTAACTGTCGAGCTTCAATTTGACTTCCCCATCACAATTCAATCCCCCCATTCCATTCCTTGTCGCGTAGCCCCTTGTGCCAAACACAATGGACGGCCTCGACGAGTTCGAAAAGACTCTTGCCGCCGAAAAGGCAGAGCGCGAACGTTCAGAACGCGACCGCGATGAGAAGAGACATCGCAAACACAGACACCACCATCGACACGACTCCGATAGAGATCGAGACCGCGATAGGGATAAGGATAGAGATAGGCATCGGCATCGTCGGCATCACGATGATGAAGATGATGGACACAGACATAAGCGCTCTCGACACTCGCGCGACGACGATGAGCATCGATCACGGCATCGACATGGCGACGAGCGACATCAGAAGACATCAGACCCTCAAGAAGACCTTCCCATTCCCGACGAAGAGAAGCCACGCAGCGAAGACACTGTCGATGGATCAAAGCCTCTGACGCGAGACTCCTGGATGACAGCACCCTCCGCCCTCGAAGTCGACTACATCCATCGACCAGACAAGGCCAAGTCGCCCCCTCCAAAAGTCGAGCCGAAGCGAGTCGTTTCCAAGAGAGAGATCAACCTTCACATCCAAGACATCAACGAGGGAAAGACGCTCGACGAACTTGACATTCCTGTCGAACGAGATGTCGAGTACACCTTTGGCGATGCTGGTTCCTCCTGGCGCATGACAAAGCTCAAGGCCGTCTACACAGTAGCCGAAGAGAGTGGTCGTCCGGTAGAGGAGGTCGCCATGGAGCGCTTTGGAGATCTACGCGACTTTGACGATGCGCGGGAGGAAAAGGAGGAGATGGAGAGGAGAAAGCTCTACGGAAAGGGGTACAAGGGCCACGACAAGCCCACCGGCGACCTCTACAGCGAGAGGATCAAGAACCAGCGCAAAGACGAACCCCCTCCCGAGCCAGAGCAAGGAACCATCATTCCCGATCCGCAGCCCCCATCTGCACCAGCTATGGATCAGTCTTCTCTCAACCGTCTACGCGCCCAGATGATGAAGGCCAAGCTCCGTCGCGCCCCGAACGCCGCACAGCTCGAAGAAGAATACAACCAGGCCGCAGCAGCCTTCTCTTCAAATCGACAGAACCCCGAAGCCGTCGTTCTTAGCGTCATGGATAACCGACAACTCGCCGGCACACGCGCGGAGGCCAAGGCCATCACCAACAAACGCGGCCGTGAACGCGGCAACGTTGAGGAAAACACCGACATGACCATCGAGGACATGGTCCGCGAGGAGCGTCGCACAAAGAACCAAGCCGGCGGCGAAGGCCTGCGACTGGCAGAGCGCATCGCAAAGGATGGCAAATTCGACAATGACCTCGAATACATGGACGAGAACGCCGAGAAGCTCGCCCGCCGCATGCACAAGTCCGACCTCAACCTCAAGAACATGGCCGTGTCCGAGTTCCAAAAGATGTCGCGCGTACTCGACTCGTGTCCCCTGTGCCACCACGAAGACACCAACCAACCACCCCTAGCTCCCATAATCGCCCTTGGCACCCGCGTCTTCCTCACCCTTGCTACCGAGCCCGAGGTGTCACCGGGAGGCGCCGTGCTCGCTCCGATAGCACACCGCGCCAACCTCCTCGAGTGCGACGACGACGAGTGGGAGGAGATTCGCAACTTTATGAAATCCCTGACGCGCATGTACCACGACCAAGGCCGCGAGGTGGTCTTTTACGAGAACGCGGCCGCGCCTCACCGTCGCATGCACGCCGCGATGGTGGCCGTGCCGATCCCGTATGAAGAGGGCGCCACGGCCCCGGCCTACTTCCGCGAGGCCTTCCTCTCATCGGACGAGGAGTGGAGCCAGCACCGCAAGATCATCGACACGGGGGCCAAGGCTCGTGAGGGTATGGGTCGGTCCGCTTTCCGGCGCTCCATCGCAAAGGAGATGCCCTACTTTCACGCGTGGTTCACCCTCGACGGTGGACTAGGCCACGTAGTAGAAGACGCGGGTCGTTGGCCCAAGGGGGACTTGTTTGCCCGTGAGGTGTTGGGTGGCATCGTGGATGCGGAGCCGCATATAATCAAGAAGCAGGGAAGATGGACGAGGGGAGATCCTCGAGTCGAAGGGTTCAAGAAGGGATGGAGAAAGTTTGACTGGACCAGAATGTTGGCAGAGGAATAGAGAGACAGCGAGATGAGATTTATTACATTTTTTTTTTATTCGTCTCACAAAGAGAAACATACAAGACATTACACTAACTAGTTACGGATGCTTGTCCGTAAGATTATCCATAACATCCAATGGCTAGTAGAACCAGACGAGATGACGCTTTCTTCTTAACCACATCATGCTGCGCTCTCTGGGTATCAAGACAGAACCTCTCAACCAACGAGGTCTTTCGGGGGAGCAATAAAAGAGATCCCTACCAACAACAAAGAAAGAATAAAGTGCTCCCACCAAGATGTTTAAACCCTCCCCCTCCGGTCTCTGCCGCGCTCTTTCCGTCCGTCAGCGCCAGTAAGCTTCATCCAGTCCTCCCACTCCTTGCTCATCTCCATGAGCACTGAGCCCATGACGCTGGCGCTAGCCATGAGGCCGTGGCCCTCTCCCTCGAGTACTCTGACCTCGCACCTCCGCATCGTCTTTCCAAGCCACTTGACATTGTCCACGGGGACGCGTGTGTCCCTGCTTCCGTGGTGGATAACCACGGGTCTCGTGATGTCGACGTATCGGAATCCGATTGTGTGTCGTCGTTCGAGACATACTAGGAGATCCACGGCTGGGTTTGCTCCTGTCGTTGCCAATTCCCAAATCGCGTGTGTCAACCGCAAGTCGTACGTCATCTGACGCTCCTTGTCTGCCATGGCATCTGCCGCCGCTGCCAAGATGGCGTTATCCGGGCTTCTCGTACCCTGGGGCACCTGCATCCTGTCCATATTCTCCGATGCATTCGGAGGCTCCAGATCAGGATCGCCGTGGCCGTTAGGCTTGCCGTACATGTCGTGACCAATGTTCTCCTTGTCCAAGCTGGGCGTCACATTCCGATTGCTCGTTGTACTCTCTCTTCCGCCGTTGTTGTTTGTCCTCCGCTTACTTCGTCGAGGGTTCTTGGGTAATGAGCTTGTAATAGAGCTGCTCGTCGCCGTCATGAAACTGCTGTTGGCAGCCTTGAGGATGGGTGTGGGGAGGGCGCGTAGGATTCGCTGCGAGGTCGGAATGGCGTTGGTCGGAGGGAGGGTTTGCGATGTGCCAAAGACGTTCATCTGGGATGGAGGAATCCATGGTGCCAGGAGGTGAATTCTACCGCGGATGTGCTGAGGCATACGGAGAGCCGTGGCCAAGGCATAGATGGCACCAGCTGAATGAGCCAAGATGGAGAACTTTGTAATCTTCAAAGCCTGGCAGATAGCATAGACATCATCTAGTCAAGTCAGCATTGGTCTCTTGCGTGCTAGCAAAGTCAACATACCTGGCCAGCTGAGCGGCGTAGCAGTCCCATCCGAGTATGGCTCACTGTCTCCAACACCAGGACGATCAGGAGTGATCAGCCGCAGCTTCAGCGTCAACGCCAGCTCATCGTAGAAAGCAGTGATGTATCTGGTAAGTCCCATTCCGACACAGCAAAACACAGCCGATCCTTCCGAGTCACCGACTTCGGAAAAGGAGATGACGCGACCCGTCTGAGGATGTCGAATCTTCTGTGACAGACGAGGAGAGCAGAGGTACGACTCGACAGCATCGTCAACGGAATCGGCCGACTGAGGACGCTCATAGCCTGCGGGGGTAGGGTTCTGGACCGGTTGAGGACTTGGAGATTCGCGACTTCGGTCGTCGGGTCGAGGGCTCAGCGGTCCAGATAGACGCTTGAGTCGTGAACTGCTCCGCTTCATCTTGACGCCATCAGGTGGAACTGGGCTCTGATGACCTGAGCGGCGACGACTATGACGGTCGTTGCTTAGTTCTCGTCGCCGATTTTGTGATACAGCAGGGAATGGGGCGCCTTCATCGTCATCGTCGTCGACCCCATAACCGTAATCATCTTGGCTAACGTCGAGGAAACTCCTACCAGCTACGCTCGCTGTCTTGGACGGACCTGGTTCCTGGAGCCCATAGACTGGTGATCTTGCAGACGACCGCAATTGGTCATGTGCGGTATGTCCCTGCTTCCTTCTCCCGGTTTCCCGTGGTTTGTGATGCTCCTCAGCCTCGGGTATGGCATCACTCAGTGGTCCCTCCTCTCGTCTCGACCTCCTCGCGCTCGATCGCCTGACCTGTCCGGTCTTCCTTAGACTCGAGTCGCGCACCGGAATAACGCCAGGGCCCTCCATTGGACGCTCAATGGGCAGACGATGTGCAGGCGGCTCCTCGTGGATAGCCGTCTCAGCAAAGAACGGATCACTCCGTCCTCCGCTATGGATGCTGCTCTCAACTGCAAGCGCACCAGAAGACGACGCAGAAACACCCCCGGACGCGCGCTTCCTCTCGACCTCCTTCTCGCGGAGCTGCTCCTTTGAACTCATGTACATGAGTCCCTTTTGGCTCCTCGACGTCTTCTTGCCCCAGCTATCATGCGATCGTTGGTGGTTTAACTCGGGGGTCGGAGCGGAGCGGCGTTCGATGGAGAGGTTGCCTATGCTCTGGGCGTCGTCATTCTTGGAGCAGGCCGATGACCCCTTGGACGAGGGTCGCGAGGTGCTGTTCCGTATAAAGGAGCGCAGGCCGCCCGAGTTCTCGCGGCTGGGGCTCCTCGGGCTCTTGGGGCTCTTTGCGGCGGTAAGGGGGGAGAAGCCGCTCGGGGGCTTCGAGGTGCGGATGACGGGGGGGCAGGCGGCGAGCTCGTCGAGGGATACGGGGTTCTGTCTCAGGTCGTTGAGGCTCGGCTGGTGAAAGGCTCCGTAGTCGACGCCGAAGCTGCCGTGGGCGGGACCCGGGCTGGAGGGCAGGGAGAGGCTGGTCGGGGTGACCTCGAAGTGCGAGTTGGCGGGCTTGGAGATGACGCTGAGGCTGGTGATGAGGTTGGAGATGACTTCGGGGCTGGCGGGAGGGAGACTGGCACGCTTGGAGGAGGGTCCTTGGAGAGAGCGACGTCGGGCGTGGTGATGATGGGCGCGGGTCGGGATAGGGGGGATGTCAGCCGACTCGTACTCCATGGCTGGGAGGGCCGCCGCGTGCCGTGGGCTGTGAATTGCACGGTAGGCAGGTTAGTTGATCCCAAGGGAGGGATGGGATGATCGGATGGATGGAGAAGGGCGTCAACGTGGGAGCGGAACTGTGGATAGCGGCGCGCGTGTCTCGTCAAAGCCAAAGGGGGTTGCAACAGCGACCAGCCAAGCTTCAGCAGTGAGTGCTATGTCTCGAGCTCTTCTCTTCTCCTTCTGGGTGTGGGCTCGGCCCCAGGCTTGTCTCGAGGGTTGTCTCGCAGCGTCAGCGATGGCGCGGGCGTTGGCGCGCGCTCGCTCTGGGCTTAAAGGGATGGAACGCTCCCGTCGCTTTTTTCGTGGGGATCTGGGATATTAGGTTGTTGGTGGTGATGGTGGAGGCTGCGGTGGGATATGCAGGTCGTCGCGCGGAAGGACGTGCGCTGCAGGAGAGAGCAAACAGGACAAAAACAAGATGATGAAGAAGAAAAAAAAGAGGAAGGAAAAAAAGAAGAAGCAAACGCTGGCTGAGTGAGGCTCAAGGAAGCGCGCGGGCGCGATTGATTGATTGATTGATTGACGAGGCCCAGCAATTTGTGAGATGAATTTGGGCGGGACGGACTGGGTCGGGGGAGCCAAGACTAAGACAGTGGCGTCCGACTCAACAAGCAAGCACAAGCTCCGTCCTTGTTCGCCCCGAGACAGGGCAATCAATCAACGAAGCAAAAACTTGTGTATGGCAATTGTTGGAAAATAAACTCTCGTCTTTCCTTTTTTCTTTTTCTTGCGGTAGCGTTTGAAGAGACAGAGAGTTGTGCCTGGTCAGCCAGGAAGAGTATGGGGGAGGAATGGTAAGGGGGTGTGTGCCACGGGAGGTTTGTGCTCCCCGACACATCAGGCAGCGCATGACCTTGACCTGAAGATACGAGCCAGAGAGCTTCAGGTCTTCCTTCTGGCCTCTTTTTCGGGTTTCTGCTTGAGTACCTCGGGTGCGGTCACAACAGGCGCATGTACATCCTGTATTTCTCAGCAAACAGGGGCATCAGACGGGACCGTTTCGAAAGCCGATGCAACGATATGCAATGCAATGCACACGCGACGCGCAGCCATACATGCGCCTACATCCGTACATCCTCTCTTGTCTCCTCATTCAAGAACCCCCGAACCCGAAACCCCCCTTGAAGTCAAGACGAGAGGAGCCCAGGAGGGGGGAGTCAGTCCGATGACTTCTTCTAGTACAATCTCCCGCCAGTCGTCATTCTCAATCTCTCCAGCCTAGCGGGATTGCACGCTAGAACCATGATAGGCCCAGGGAACCCCTGACCAAAAGAAGGAAAACCCGCGAGGACCCCTGGAAGGCTTCCATTTTGCCCCTGGAGCTTGCATCCTTACAGTTGTACCCGTTTAGCACGCCCGCGTGCGCGCCCCCCCAGGGGTATGTGTTCTCCATCTTTTTGACATTCCAGTAGTGATTCGATTTAAATGCCCACGCGAGGAATAGAACTTTCAGGTCAGAGTTTATCATGGCGAAACTTAAAAACGCCATGTGTATTCATAGCTTGAGAGTCGAGACGGTGTTGGGTTCGTGGACTTTGGTCGGGCCCGGAAAAGCAAGGGACCTGATTAAACCTGCATGCGGCCGGACGGGTGGTCTATTGATTACGGGGGCTCCACAACGGAAGCAGCTTCAATTTTATTTGTTGGGCTCTCTCCATTTTCTGTTTGCCTTGAAAGTCATCATTGAGAAACACTTCATCCGGTTCTCCCGTCGACCGCGTCTGTGCTGTTGCTATTGTTGCGTGACTGACTCTTGACAGGTCCACGCACGATCTACGCGTAGCGTGTTTCGACCGTGCCATGAAGATTCTCACCTTCTCGCGTGGGATTCATCTCGAGAAAAGGTCAGCTTGGACCTCCCTGCAGCTCCTGTCTGGCGTTCCTGCGTCTGGTCTCACTCACGGCTGCAGATTCGCCAATGTCTGGGGACACTCTCACGCCATGACGAAACACGCCTCTCGTAGCAAGTCAAATGAACCCCCTTTCCAGCCTCTCCAATCGAGACTGTATATTCATTCTTGACCGGTTTACCAAGATACACTCCATCTTTAGCTGCATGCAACCTTCGAACCCAAATCCCTCGTAGGGCTGCCGACAACAATCATCCCCAGCGCTACTGGCCCACACCAGCCACGAGCTACGTCATTGGGGGGTTCTAGCCACAGTTTGTCCACAACTCCCGGTTTTCTGGGATGGAGAGGATGTGTTTGCGACGTCATGGTCGCGAAAAGGTGGTGAATTTCCCCTCTAGAGTAAAATAATCGTAGACCCTGTTGTAGAGTTTTCTGTGAATTCTGCTCCTTACACTTCAACTTTTGTGTTTTGAGCTGGCGATGCGAGTGTAGCATCAACACCACAATACCATCACCAACCATCATCCATACGTCAGCCACAAGATGGACGTCCTCCTCTCTCTACCCATACTCTCGTACCTCCTGTCGCCTGCTTCGGCGTCATGGTCGACTTCCCTCAACCTCCTGTTCTTTTACATGACATGGACCACCCTCGTCCTCTCCCACACTCCCCTGCGAATCCGCGTCCTCGGCTCTCTCGCGATACGCATAGTCCTCTATCTGATACCGTCGCTGATCACGCTCCTATTCGACGCTGCGGTCCCCAGCCTAGCCGAATCTATCAAGCTTGGAGGCCGCGCATCACTCCCGCCTCGTGATGCCCGGACACTGGCCCGCCAGGTTGCACTCGTCGTATTTAACCTCGCCCTCGTGACGGGTGTGGAGGGCGCTTCGAGCCTGGGCTTTTCCTTCGTCTTTAAAGACAATGACTTCAAGACGACGTCGACGCTTCCATTGCCGTGGCAGCTAGCGAAGCATATCGTCTTGCTGCTCACGGCGCGAGAGGTGCTCACGTATTACATCCACCGTTACACGCTGCATTCCTCCTCGACCATCGGCAAATATCACCGTCGCTTCGCTCACGCTCGTGCTGCGGCGCCTTATAGCCTTCTCCTCTTTGCCGACCACCCAATTCCTCTACTCCTCCAACGTTTCGTCCCCATCTACTTGCCTGCTCTGGCATTGCGACCACACCTCTTGACTTACTTCCTGTTCCTTTCCCTCTGCACCGCCGAGGAAACATTGTCCATGTCCGGCTACAGCATCGTCCCAGGCATCATCATGGGTGGCATGACGCGCCGAACAGCGGTGCACTACGCCAGCGGTGGGGACTGCAATTATGGCGCCTGGGGATTCCTCGACTGGGTTAACGGCACTGGACGGGGTCGGGATGTGCTTGAGGACGTCAAGGCTGAAGCGGAGAAGCATCACGTCAAGGAGAGATCTACCAAGAAGGTGGATAATGGCATGGGAGCGATTCAGGATGGGATTGACAAGTTGACGAATGGGGATGAGAATGGAAGGAGGAGGAGTTCGAGGTTGAGGTCAAAGCGAGCGTAGCGTAATGTTCGTCCATCTCTCATAAGATGGTGTTCATAGCTTTAAAGTTGAAAAGCTGACTTTTTTACACGAGACCATACCTATGTATCCAAACATACCTCGCTCCATGCCCGCCATATCTCTATAAGGTCTAACAACCACACTCCAACATGTTCCCAGAACCCGTATCTATGAATATCCCATCTTCTTGCCAAACCAGCTCAGCGTCTCCAATCCGCTCTGCACCCTCATACCGATCCTCGCATCAAGCACAAACACCTCCCACACCTTAGCAACGTCCATCTGCCGCAGACACTCGTCGTACTTTTCCCTTCTGTACTTGGCGATCTCTTCGACGGTGCCCTCGGGTGGGTTGCAGCACTCTCCCCATGCGATGGCGCCCTTTTCGTAGGTTCCCGCTGCGAGGACGTAGTCATCCTTTGTAGGGCCCTTGAAAACAGACCTGGAATTGTGTTAGCGGGCGTGTTGAATCATGAGAACCGTGTTGCTTACCGGTCATGCTTGAGAACATGCGTCTCGAGAAGTTCCCTCGCCTCCTCGAATCTCTTACCCTGCCTAAACAGCGCCGCACAAATAAGCGCCCACGATCCCATCTCATCCAGCTCCTCCTTCATCTTCTCCACAACCTCGGGCTTGGCCGTGCACCTCTCCCATCGCATGGCGTGTCTAGCAGTCTCGAGTTCCGCAGGTCCCATGCGCTTGACCATGTTCCACAGGTAGCACATCTCGAGCGCCGGACTCGCGCCGATCGCGTCAGCTAGGTCCACGCTGTGTGCCTTTACGCGGTCCTCCCACTTTTGGATCTTGCGCTGGATAAAGACCTCAAAGGGTAGCTGTCGCGCCATGAAACGCTTCTTGCCTGCGACACCGGGTGCTTTACGGAAGAACTCTTCCGTCCTGACCTTTTGTCGTCTCGCCTCGCCCTCGTCGCCAGCTTCAATCGCGTCGCGGTAAAGCTCGAGAGACGCAATACCGGCCATGTAGTAGTACAGAGCGGGACTCCAGTCATTGACTTCGAGACAGTGGAGGAACGAGTCGCGCATGAGGGGCCAGTTCTGAATGGCCATGGCATTGATGGAGAGCTCAAAGTTGTTGAGCGCCGCGACCTGCTTCATCTTGGACTCACCGCCCGTCGTGAGAACCTCGATGGCCTTGGTGAGCTCTTGCTCGTTGCCGAGCTGCCTGGCCTCCTCCACCTTCCACAGTCTCGAGTCTGGGTACCGTGCTCGCATGGATGCTAGGAGCTTGTCGCATTTCTCTCGGGGAGGTCCGACAATCTCGGCACCTTCGTCAAAGTCTTTTTCGTCAGGAAGGATATCCACAGCTCCGAGCAGGGCGTTGTAGTATGACAGAAGAACCAAGCCGGCAATAGCGCCGTTCACATTGGCGTAAGCAGTAGATCGCCAAAGCATACGAACACCTCTCTCACGATCTCCTCGAAACCCAACAACCGACAGAATTCGAGAAAAGGCTGGGGGGACAAGAGTCAGCATGAGAAGAATAAGTCCAAAGCACATGTTTGCGCCCGAATGGACAAAGACGTCGAGGGGGTTCTCGAGAAGAATAGTGTCGGACTCGGCGGGCTTTGACCTGGCTTCCCGCAGCGGGGCTCCCTCGTCGAGCTTCTCGTCCTCGGTGCTGGTCCCTGGAGTCGTCGTTGAAGAACTGGATGATTCCAGATTTGCTGGTGTCTGTGTTCCGGAGGATCCGTCGCCGCTCTTGGACTCGATCTCCAGCTTCTCCATGCTGCTAGAGCCATCATCCATCGGCTTGGCAGACAGTGACGCCTCCGACTGTCCCTCAGGCTTGTTGCCCAACGTCTTGTTCTCAGCCTCAATAATAGCATCGAGGGTTATGAATGCCTTGCGAAGCTTGAGGAAACTCTTCATGGCGTCAATGAGACTCTCGTGGAGAACACCAACGACAGCACCCATGAGCTGCGTCTCAGCGCGCACCAGCTCATACTCAGTCCCCGGAGGATACAGCTTGCTTCCAGCCCTCGCCTTTCCGTGCTTCTGTGCCTTTTTATAGTCAGTCCAAGCCCTGGCCTCACACTCATCCAGCTTGGTTGTCGTCTCGGTCATGACGGCCTTCTCAAAGCCGAGGACTGATCGCATGAAGATGGTGACGGCTAGACCCAGCTGGTGAAAAGACGAGTCGCCCGTCTGCAGTCGCTCCCAAGCTCCGTCAATGTCGTCGTTCATAATAAGTCCAGCCGAGTTCATGGCATCGTCGATATCCTCCATCTCTTTAGCAACATTGTCCCTGGTAGAGCTGGTGTCGCTCGCATCGTCAGGCTTGGCGGCGGCGGCGCCTGAGCGGAACCAGCCCGCTAAGCGACTCATGATGGCGATGAAAGGTGTGTGAAGTTGTGAGAGAGGAAGAGCTGAGCGTAAGATGACCTCTTTATGGTCATAGAATTCGTATCCGATGATGAAGTTCAAGGCTGAGCCCCAAATGCTGACGTCTTACTCTCTTTTGCTTTTCTTAGGCTGAATTGGAATGGGATGGGAATGAAAAAGACCCCTCTTTGTGGCGGTTTCCCCTCGACGACACGATTGCGAAACCGAGAACGAAGCAGAAAGTGACCCTCCTTCAGGCGATCACCCAACAAGTGTCGCAGAAGAGATGATAAAGAGAAGAAGAAGAAGAAGGAGTAAAAAACCGCTCTTTGTATCCGAAAATTGGAGATGCGTCTGCATCTTTGAACCCCCGGGGCTCCGAGCAACCATGTCATAGGCCCGTCCGCCTTGCGGAGTTTAGGCGGGCTTACGCACATGAGGGACTTCCAATCGGAGTTTGCGGGTGACGATCTGTGGGGATTTGTGCATTGTCGCAAAAGAGTGCTTTGCTGCGATAACTGCAGTACGTGAGCCGACAGATTGCCGATCTACTCGAGGTGTTTGGTCATTACTCGTGTGGGCACAACTGAAGATTTTGTCCTCGCTCGGCTCTGTCGGCTCACTGTCCTTCGAGGTCGGCTTGTCGTCACTTCCACCACTCGCTGGCAAGTTACCCTAAAGACACCTCGAGTCTCTCAACGGTGCAAAAAAACACGACTCATCCACAGGGTTTGTATTTACACCAACTCAAAGGTACAAGAACAATTACTTCCATTTATCTGCGAGAGCTCCCCCCGGAAGGAACGCTTGTATAGCCTCATTCTCTCCATGATACAGACGTAGGTACGAGCAGATTGAGGGACATTCCACTCTGGCTCTGAGCTCAATCCACCATATAGTACGACCTCCTTTGCGATACCATAGATACAGCAGTAATAGCGCTGTAGGGTCCCTTTTCCAAAGCAGGTTTTTGAAACGGCCACAAATACTGCGCATGAACAGCTGAGTTGGACCAGTTGTGAGTTCGTCGTCTGGGATATCCAGGATCCGGGATACCCCATGAACGGCATGGAAGTACGGATTGTTTCCCGCCGTAGATGAGCTATCGAGGTGACATACGGCTGCCAAAACCATAGGTACGCCTTCGGTGCCCCTCTCTGGCAAGGGTGAGTACATCTGAGCATAAGTAGCCGACATGACATGGAAAAGGCTGTCTGGCCGTAGCGGGTTGACCGTGTGCCACAATGCCATTTTCCCTTCGCTCAAGCGCACCCAGTTCAGATCCAATGGACCAGATGACTTGAGCGGCCACGACTCTTCAGGTGTGCTCGCTTCAGGGGATGAAAAAGTCAGAACAGCCAGAGCAGCCGCAGTGCCCCAGATTGGATCCTTGTCTTTGGTTTCGATTGGTTCACTTAGCCGCTTGTGGAAAAGGCCTGCACTTTGAGACCAGTGATAACACTCTTCTCGAGTCCGGCGATAGTCTGAGGGGCTATTCAGATGGCGGTCGTATGTAAATGCCACAGCTAGGGAGGCATGCATTAGGAAAGGGTACTATAATTATATGTTAGTCGAAGGGATGTTTCTGATGGGTAATCTGGCTTGAATTTGTTGATATGAATTGGATGGAATTAGTGAAGTGAGACTTACGGTAAAGGCGAGTTCAAAAAGCTTGCGGTTCACGTGTATCATGTTTGGGTCACCCGGTGTGAGGAGACTCCGCCCAAGATAGCGGGTGATGAAATCCTGACACCTGGCGTTCAATTGATAGCAAGAGGACGCATCGGATGTCCAAATAGCATTGGTGAGGGACGGTTGAAGCTTTGCTCTTTTTCGAACAACCATTGGCTTTGCCGTGTCGGCGGCGACAGGGTGTAGGTCAGGGGTGTTGGACATGAAGTTGCACAATACCCCGAACGAGCTACATCTCTTGCACTGTGGTTTGCTCTCATCACACTAGGAGGTAGAAAAATTAGTTGGATTGGTTTCTTGGGGATATAAGATTGGGTTACTTTAGGTACCTTGAGTTTTCGAAGCTTGCAATTTCGGCAGCCATATCTCGACCGCCGTAGAGTTCTGCGCTCCCGGATCTCTGTTGTACAGGTCGAAGCCATGGCTGTCTAATGAGGTGCCCAGCCAGTTTACTTTCCCTGGCTTGGTTGTGAGGGATTTAGTGAGCTTGAGCGGACTTAAAAAAGGACTTAAAGGAGGATTGACGAGCTCGGATTGTTTGGAAAGGTTGAAAGGAAGTGACGTTGGTACCGATGATGACAGTCGAAACAGCGCCCCATAAAGAAGAGCTCTGGCCAATCATATAGGGATCCTCCCGAGTTCCACAGTGATCAGGGCTCCCAGGCTAACCCATTTTCGGATATCTGCTTCCACGCTAGCTGTTGCTCGGGAGCACGAGCCTCTGATTGGCCAGGAGCTTTACCTTCCACCATCCGCCATTTATATCTACTCGACACAAGATGGCCATGAACGAACACTATAAGAAGAAGGGTTTCCTCGATATTCTAGAAAAAAACTATACTTATTCTTTACCTGAATACCACACTCGGTCTGTGCAAGATCCTCTACCCTCAAAGCTATTCATATCTACCTACCCACTTCACCATGGCCACACATCATCTCGCTGCCCTCGCCGTCGCCAAAGGCGCGCCCTTTGAACTCCAAACCCGTCCCACACCCAAGCCAGGCCCAGGTGAGCTCCTCATCGAGGTCAAGTCCGTGGCCCTCAACCCAGCAGACGGCATCATGCGTGCCTCGGGCCTCTTCATACCCGACTACCCCACTGTCATCGGCTTTGACATGTCGGGGTTGGTCCTCGAGGTCGGCGACAATGTCCCCGTCAGTCCCGATGAGGGCCTCTTCTTTCAACCCGGAGTCACTCGAGTTGCTGCCTACGCTGCCTCCTTCTGGAGGTCTTACAAGCCCGACTATGGCTTCTTTCAGGAGAAGTGCATCGTTCCCTGGCAGCACGCCATGCCTCTCCTAGATGATATCTCTTGGAACCAGGCCGCAACCTTGCCTGTATCTACAGAGGTAGCTCTCAGCGCGTGGGATGCAATGGGGATCCCGCGGCTCGGGGAAGCAACGCAGAAGAACAATAAAGATAAGGGAGAAGCCCTCCTAGTCTGGGGCGCTTCCTCTAGCGTAGGCACCATGGGCGTCCAATCCGCTCGGCTGTTGCGGGAGGACCTCGACTCTTCCTTCGCCGCCGTGTACGCCACGGCCAGTGCGGCTAATCACGAGTACATACGCTCCCTAGGCGCGGATCGTGTCTTTGATTACAAAGATCCGAAGGTTGTGGATGCGATCGTTTCGGCAGCTAGGCAGGACGGTCTGGTGATTCGACACTGCTATCTTGCCATGGGGAAGCTTGCGCCGTGCCAAAGCGTGCTCAAGGCTTTCCTCGAGAACAAGAGTGAGAATCAGAATGAGAACCAGAAGGCCAAGATTGCTTCGGCGCCGCTTATCCCTTCCGACGCAGAGAAGGTGGATGGATTGGAAGCCATGTTTGTGACGCCGTCGGATGATGACAAGGAGAGGTTGGCTCAGCTTCGATATTGGCTGGGGACCTGGTTGAGGGAGAACCTGGCCAAGGGGAACGTCAGGCCGAGTCCAGAGCCCAAGATTGTGGGAAAGGGCTTGGGGGCCATCAATGATGGGTTGGATGAGCTGATGCGGGGAGTGAGCTGTACAAAGTTGGTTGTCGAGGTTGCGGAGTGACAAGTTCCGCAAGGATGACGCTGTGCAATTGATGCCGAGGATTGCTAAATGGCTGTTTAGATAGGAAGATTTGACGCTGCTATGGTATTTTCAGACTACTTATTCCCGAAAGTTGTGTCTGGTTATGATGCTTGCTGAACTAGTGTGCCTTAGCCGTATGTCACCTCATCGACGACGCTTCACCGGCTTCAAGTCATTGCCCTTGGAAGAGTAGCTCGATTTGTGATACATATGGCAGCCGTGTCTAGAGTTCTCACCCCTGGGAGCATCTGAGGGTACTTGTTGTCTCTTAGAGATCACAAGGGTAGGTATATGCTGAGTTGAACAGATCCTATCACGTGATGTCTCACACGTCCCTGAACCTTGTCACCTGTTCTCTTTCGCCTTGAAAATTGTAGTCGTTGCAAAATAAGCATCACAGCAGTGGAGCCCCCCCAGAGATGATTACGGCAGAGAAAAAAGAAGACCCGCCAAAGATGGCTACAGTCATCTCTCCCCATCTCTCAGAGGAGTCTCCAGTCTTATCCACAGAAGAAACACCTCCGCTGGACGATTCAGCACAAGTCTATGATCCTCCGACCCGCCCCGACGGCGCTATCAACATTTATAATTACAAAGGGCAACGAATTCTTTCAGCTCATCTACTTGAGAGAGCTCCGCCCGTGAAATGGAAGGACTTTTGCAAACCTCTCCTTCGCCAATTCCCAAAACATCATGTTCCAATAAAGTGGCATGGCTGTGTCGGATGTGGTGTGGAAGGTGGTGTTTTCAAGGTATCTTTTGGAGGGGATGGCCCCTATGCTCTGAAACTGGTCCGCTACCTCTCCTATAAAATGGACTTGTCCCAAAGGCTAACGGGCGGTAATAGTTCTGGAACACTCGTCCACAAGAGCCGCTAAATATGGGCAAACCCTTTGTATTTCCGTTCCAGGATGAAGCCCGGCATGTGGCCATCATCGAGAAGATCCGATGGGCAATTGAGAACTCAGAGAACCCGATAATGGTACATCCGTCTCCGAAATCTTCTGAACTGAAGCTCGAAAACCTTTACTGCTTCTCAGAGGAAGGGCAGCGGAGCACCCCAGAATTCGAGTCCTCTACTCCCATGTGTTCAGCTGACTACATCAACCGCTGCCACGGCTGGCTAAAGCTTGACAAGAAAAATTGGCCAAAGAACTACGACCAATATGAATGGCGAGGACGCCCTTACCGTCCTGAAGAGGTAGACTACCGCTGGGCGATTGTATACGACTACGTCAGTTCCAAGATCAAGGAACATGATCTTAATGTCACCCAGGCCAACATTGACTTTTTCTATCTCACTGGCTTCGAGTTTGCCTATTGCAAGCCGGACAACTGGCGTCAGGGGAAACTGGTGGACTTTGGCGATCTCTATTCACCCTTTCAGCGCGTTATTCAGGTGACACCGCCTCGTCGTTGGAGTGCAGAAACATGGTTCAAGGACAAGCCTGTCAAGCCTTTGACTTGGTGGAAGTCTGGGGCGGTCTGAGAGAGAGCCCCTCTTGGTTGAGACTGTATATATTGACTGGCTGATTGTGCCTTGGTGTTTTATCAAGTTCCCCAATCAGCTCGCTCAAACCACATAGGTGCTCACTCAAGCCATCGTCATGCTCCCCAGCCCACAATCTTCAGTCCGGAGATAACCGACTCGTGTCGACAGCTATCTGACTCGTAAAGACGTACGGCCTGTCAAAACAGGCATCCCATCGCGTCTCACCCGAGCTCCAGAATGACTTGAGAACGCTCTTTGCCATCAGGGGCACATAGGTACCCGCATCATGGCTCAGCTCGGGCAACTTCTCTGAAACAAAAGCCCGCATCTTGGGCCCTCCATGGACAGCTTCCACACCGAGCAAGACGAGCGGCCAGATGAGGGACCTTCTCGTCCTTGGACACGATAGACCTACATCTAGTAGGAGCCACAAGGTTTGGCCGTGTGCAGCGCAGCAAGCTCTGAGCTCTGCAGTCTCGGGGAGGACAGTCAAGCTTTGTAGTGACAAGATGCAGTACAATGCTGCCGCGGCCTGGTAAGTCTTGCCTATTAGCACCCAGTCGTCCTGGTGAAACGGTTTTGACGAGGCCCATTGCTCGGGCGAGAAGTCATGGATCCGCTCAAGTATTTCAAATCCTTCTCCTGAAAGATCCTTTGATGGCGTGAAATCGCAGGATATTGCTCGCATGCGAAGGTGATTAATCTTGATAATCTCGGCGAATAGCGGCAGGGGACACATGTGAATGGGAGATACTGCGGCGCCGTATTTCTCAAGCAGCAACTCAAGGGCATCAAGGTACGATTCAGTCATGATGAGCTCCGAAGCAGCACATGTCGTGTTTCCGATGACGGCGACGCTGTATTATGAGGTCAGTCCTGTATCTGCCCTGTATTTCAATGGGAGCACCTACAACCAGAGGGAGAGGAGGAGCGGCTCCAAGCTTGGCGAGCTGGCCACCGCATAAAAACCACCTCTTAGCGCAATCAATTTGTGAATGCCTTCTAGGTGACATCTCCAGTTGAGAGAAGTCCCTTGTTGAACCTACAGCAACGTTTTAGCAAGAAGCCGTACGTGAAGGAACTGGTACTTACATCAGCCAGAAGAAGAGTCATGATTCCTGCCATGACCAAGTCACTTGTTTGCCTATCTTGCACATCGAGTTGCTCGTTGAGTGACCGAACTGCAAGGCCCCAGTACAAGTAGAATTTCTCCGCCAAGGGTTTGGATTGGGGATCATTTCTGGTGCGGTTTATGCGGTGACTCAAGGTCATGCAGAGCATCCCAAAGTTCAGATAGTCGGGCTTGTTGACTGCGCGTTGTATATGTGTGACTGATAGTTGATATATGTGAGGGTTGTTGCCAAGTTCCTGGATAGGGGCGAGCTCTCTGTATATGCAAGAGTTGACTATTTCCTATTAGCTCATCATCATGGTATGTGTCTCGACTACGCAACTTACAATACTCAGCAGCCTCGGGCAAAGAGCAGACATCGGTCTTTAGCTCAAACCGCGGGAGAGTCATATTGAGAGCGATAAACATCTCGGGTTGTTCCATCATGACGCTGTTGGTTTTGCTGCCGGGATCATTCTCCACTGGAGCTGAAGGAGACCGGGTCCCTTTTCGTTTCCGACTCCGAGATGTGACTCTCCCAGGCGCGAGCCATTTTAGCCTTTGAGGTTTCACATGGCTATACCCAGGGCATTCGATGCCAGCAGTCGAGCATCTTTTGCATGCTGGTTCTGTAAAGTCGCATACCAAGCAGCGCCTACGGCACTCCCAGCAGTGACGCTGTTGGGTCTCCATGCCTGAGTGAACTGAAAATTGCGCCATCAGTTATCCGCCATGAAATACTTCCGGATTCCACAAGGTTGATGTGATGCCCTAGCTGTTGACCTACCGCGATAGTGCGAGGGCGAACGCGTGCAACAAGCCCCAGCTGGTATGCAGAAGTCAGGTCAGGGGAGCATGACCGTGCGGCACAGCCAAGAGTGTGCGTCAGCAGCCGGAGATATCACATCGTGGCTTAAATCCGAGCTTCCTTGCCGTCAGCATTGAGGCTGGTGATGATGTATTTTCTTGACGATACAAATTCACATTTCAAGAACCAGAGGATAGGCTGTACTTTCCAGCCATGGGTGAAAACTCATTCGTACCTCCAGACGCGGATAGAGCGGCGGAGTCACAAAAAAACCAACAGGGTTGCTACTGGCTCTCTGCAGATACAACACGTTCCTTGTCGCTTTGTGTAACAGTGCACCATTTTCGTATCTAGTCACAAAGGTATACATTCCGATTCTATTAAATGCAAACCTTTCCTTTCGAGGACACCGAGGACTATGAGCGAATTCCATAGAAACACCAACAGACCATATGTCGGGATCATGGGACTAAAACTTGTTTCAGTTGTGGTATTCCCACAGCTACTATCGACCAACAGCGAGAGACATGTTGCTGGCAATGTTGTATCCAACCTCGTGCAACACAGGTTTTTCACTGCGAGTCAGCCAAAAGAGGCAGGTCGAAAGATTTCCTAGGTGGCCTCGACAGTGGGCTTCCCCACAGACGTTGGATTGATAAGATGGGGCCAGTGTGATCAACAGTTCGAGCTGTGGGTATTCGAGTTGTTTATCTGAACAAACTTGAGATGAGGATTAGGATCCAATCATGGGATGCGATATGCGGTCGTGGCTCAGGCAGCAAAGGGTGATTGGTGTTGGGTAGACAGCCAACGGTGGGAATAGGATCACACCATCACGGGAATCGGAGAATCGGAGGCGTACAAGACATGCTAGTCTCCGGATCGCCATGATGGAGATGGACGAAATTATGAGACGTGTTATAGGTCTGGTCTCAAGTCACGGACGACCGGAGGGACAAGACTTCATCAATTTGCGTGCAAGAACACATCAAAGGGCTTTTTCTTTCGTCCATCTCAGCCCTCTGTCACTCCCGACCCGCAATGAACCCATGACCACCCATAGTCCGATAAGATCCTTATAGCGGCCGATGCTGTCATTGAGGGTGTGGAGACCCGGCAGATGGTCTTTCCCCCCACGATCAACAAAAGCCATGATCTGCAGCAGCTCGATAGACGTGTTTCTCCCGCACATGCTTAAAAGCTTGAAGCTCTGTGGCTTGACCTCAAGCTGCAAGGCATCAGTCGAGCGTGTGACAGGGCCGACTAGCAAAAGAACCCCCCCACAGAGAAACCGTTGAGACCAGCGCTGTGTCACGTCGTCTTCTGACCGCTCAAACCCCGGACACCTCTCGAACAAGGGCCCTCGGGAACGTGCCCTGCTCCGGACCCCCCTCGAGGTTTCATCTACCGCCTGTAGCTGGTGACTAGTGTTGCAGATCTCTTCTAGGCGACCTTCACGGCGTGGCTTGAGCGGTGCCGAGTATTGGCTCTTCCGGGAGAGTGGGGCCTGCTGCCGTCACCCGCAACCGGACTTTACGACACCACCGAACGTTATCTTACTCTGTCTTTCTCTTC
The DNA here is from genome assembly GCA_011320165.1 of Fusarium protoensiforme. Classification (NCBI taxonomy): domain Eukaryota; kingdom Fungi; phylum Ascomycota; class Sordariomycetes; order Hypocreales; family Nectriaceae; genus Fusarium; species Fusarium protoensiforme. The sequence goes on along the minus strand of JAANQP010000397.1, from coordinate 38,904 downwards.
TTCTTTTTTTCTCTATATCAACGTACCACATTCCTCCCCTGGCTTCCGCTGAGAGTATCTCTCTTCTCAAGGGCCTTGTCGACATTTCCAGTGCTTCCGAGGGAGCCGTGTGACCGCTACGCTACGCTTACTCCAAACTCTCGACGCGTGGCCCCAGAAAAACACCGCAATGAGATTCGCATCACCGCTGATAGCGGTCACCTCCGCTCTATGGCTCACCCTCTTCCCTTCCGTCCAGGCACAGTCTGCGGAAGCCTCGGGTTCCCTCTCGCTGATTGAGGGCGAGGCTCTCTTCACCTTCCGGTACTCCACCTCCCAACCCGACAGCTCCAACTGGGTCGGTCTCTACTACAGCGCCGGCGGAGGCCCCGTCGATGGGGAGAAGGGCTCGTCCAACTCCATAATGTGGAAGTGGACGCCCAACTCTCAGGGAACTGTCCAGCTGTCCGCCTCCAGACTCGAACCCGGCAACTACACGGCCTTCTTCCTCGCCCGCGGCCGCTACCAGTCGCTCGCTGAGCCTCTCGAGGTGGTCAAACCCCGCGAGACTGGCGGGGACGTCGCCTTTATCGTCTCTGACGTCACGCTGCCCAAAGCGCGTGTCGGCGATAGGTACGCGTATCGCCTTAGCGGCCTCGTCAAGGGCGGCAACCATGTCACATTCTCCACCCAAGGATACGGAAGCTGGCTCAAGATCACTGAAGGCGGCGTGCTTGCCGGCGTTCCTCCTGCTGGTGCCAAGGATACCGTTGTCACTGTCCGCGCGACGGGTACCGACTCTGCCGCTATTGGTGTCTTCACTGTTCCTGTGGCCCCCAAGGGTGAGCCTCTGATTAAGGAATTCAAGGTCATGTCCTTGAACATGTGGAACGGTGGCACCGGAGTGACCAACTACCACGACAAGCAGGTCCGCTTCCTCGCATCCTCCGGAGCCGACATTATCGGCATCCAGGAGGATCAGAGCGGCCGTCACATCCCTCGTCTCGCCAACGCTCTGGGTTGGTATGGATGGTCCAGCGGCGGCGATGTCGGCATTCTCAGCAAGTACCCCATTGAGGAGGAGTACGGTGTCATCAGCGGGCCTAGCCGTTCTGGAGGTGTGAGGATCGCTCTCGACGGTGACCGACAGCAGCTCAACTTTTACGTCGCTCACCTTGGCTACACTCCTTACGGACCTTACGATTTCTGCTTCAGTCACATGAACCCCGACAGGGTGATGCAGCGAGAGGCTCAGTCTGGTCGCACACCTCAGATGGCGGCTACCCTTCGCGGCATGAAGAGCCATCTTGACCAAGCTGACGAGACGCCCGTCTTCCTTGTCGGCGACTTCAACGCTCCCTCTCACCTCGACTGGGTTGATGGTCTCAAGGAGAAGAACTGTGGCTATTCCAACGTCCGCTGGCCAACCTCTGTCCTTCCCGAGGAGGCAGGCCTCATCGACTCCTTCCGAGTCGCCAACCCGGACCCGGTCAAGGTCCAGGGCACAACCTGGTCCCCCGTCACCATCTGGAACAATGCCAACCGCCGGGAGCCCCAGGACCGAATCGACTTTATCCTGCACAAGGGCAAGAGCCTCAAGGTGACGAACTCGCACACGGTGGTTGTCGGAGATCCCCTGCCGATCCCCGACACCAGGTACAACGAGTGGTTCTCTGACCACGCTGCTGTGGTGACGACTTATGAGCTGGAGTGAAGAGATTTAACATCTGGATTTTAATGATTTAACGGTCATATTTTTTCTTAGTTTTTTTGGTTACTACGGGCGTAAATTGCTGGATAATAGCATGCTTTTTCAACATCTGCACGCCATAGAGCAGCGCAGTCGTCTTTCACGGCGACATCTCCTAAAGGGTCATTGGTATACCTTCAGGCATAGCTAGACGATTCAACTAGATGGAACAATGAATCGTACTGATGAATCTCAATTTGAATTGTACCTAAAGTGAGATGACGATCAAGTGAAATGAGAGCACCACCGTGCCGCTCCTGTCTCACCAAGCCGTGCAATGGTTCACCTCCGGAAGGAGAAATTGACTTTAGTGAACTCGAGTCCGAGACAGTCGTGACGGTGTGGCTTGTTTGGCGGTTGGCGATAGACGCCTCTGCATTCTTTTGTTCCTAATAGAGAAGGCGGACTAGGCTCTTGTTGCCGGAAGAAGAAGTGCACTGAATTCACCTCTAGCAGTGGCTTGGTATAGCTGCTGGGGAAATGCACAATGTAGCATGCCTCCCGGGCCTGGCAGAGACATGCATCATGCTTTAGCGAATGAACCAGGTCCGGTGTTGACAATGCCCTCGATCCTATAAGATGGAAGGGTCCCTGAATCATACGAGGCCAGGGACTCATCACGGCCATATGCAGAAGTATAGAGGGAAGCACCATCGGGTTGCTCAAGGTTAAACGAGCCTCAACAGTGTGTCGTGAGTGGTTGATGTTGCGAAACATGTCTCGGGTATGGAATAGAGCACCCGTAGCGCGACATGGTGTTCAGCTCGAGTCACAGCATTAATCAGCGACATGCTGTGCTCGACTGTGTTCGCTTAGGGGGACATGGAATTGATGAAATATCTCTGACTTTTCCACGGCCGGGGCGTGCACTATCTCACTTTCACTCGAGATAGTCGATCAAAGAAGAGAGTCAGGCTCATTTTACGAGACTCTGATGTCTTCTACAGACGGAAATAGGGATATTTATTGGGGAAACTGAGCATGATGAAGCTCATGGTTGACTTGGTTGCCACCGTTGAGTAATGCCAAGTTGGCGTATCCTTGCTCCTTTGCCACGCAGCCTCTAACCCTTTGACGATAACATCGAGTTCATCACTGAACTGGCCTCCTCCCATGCCTTCTGCTACACAACAGCTGACCTGCAACAAGTTCTCGACGACTAGGTTAACGAAGGTGCTGTGGTGGATAAGCATGTTATGCTCCTTGGGTAATCTTACATATCTCAAGGACGTCACAGCTCGTGACAAGTTTTCAGGCGATTGTAACATCGAAAGGGATGTAGCTTCGGACCTGAACTACCCGCGATAGGGCGCGGTAGCCCTTACAGAAGGACTCTTTCGGTCGATCATGCAGAGGGGAGGTGTCGGGAACCCGCCAAGGCGGGTGGGGAAGGCGTTGGTTGAGAGCTCGGCTGGGTGGTTGGTTGGGATGCGTTTTGGCCCCCGAAAGGACTCTTGCACTTTGAAGCAGGCTTGCATGTAAGTGCAGCTTGGTCCGCGAGAACCATCCGGTAGCCCCGCTTTCTCTCCTCATTTCTAGATGACTGCCGCCTACCTAGTCAGCTCATCCACGAGCCTACTCCTTCGACCATGGACATTGCTCCCTATTCTGCCGACAATACCATTGCCGAGTTCTTTACGGCTCATGCGCCTATCACGAGACAACAGTGTGATGATTACGCCGCCTCCATTACCGGCCAAGTTGTCACACCTGTGGACGTCCAAGGTTCATTCAGTTACACTCTCGCGGCAGGGGAAGACGAGATAATCCAATTCCGAGCCGCAGACTCGGATCTGGATAAGACCATCTTAGACCTAGCTCGGCAAATCCATGGTCCAGTTGTGCCGTCTTATAGTTTCCACGGCTTATTTTGCGGGCGGATTCCTGTCTATAGTATGGTCAAGGTCCCCGGGACTCCTTACGTCTATAACAAGCCTCTTAACCTGTTGTCCGATACGGACCAAAAACATTCCACAACGTTGGGAGACCTGGCCAGGTTCGTTGGGATAAGCACTGGCTTGGGCATTGCTAATGCGCCTATTAGGTTCTTTGCAGCATCGTGGGAAGGGCGTCAACACCTCAGCGTAGATGTTCTCAACGCCACACGCCACGATTATCAGCAGAGGTTTGAGCTTCTTTCCCGCTCCTTGCCTCCTCGCTTCCAGGAAAACTTGTCTAGGGTTCAGCAAGGGCTACCATTGCTCTTTAGAAGGTCATATCCCCTGACCCTCAACCACGGTGATCTCAATGGATTGAATGTGTTTGTGGATTCGAACACTGGCCACATCACCGGGATCATTGACTGGCCCGAGGCCACAATAAGTCCATTCGGGATGTCTCTATGGGGCCTTGAGAATTTTCTGGGTTTTATGGACGCCAAGGGATGGCACTACTACCCTAATTGCCATTTACTCAGGGACTTGTTCTGGCAAACATTTGAGCTCACTATCGGTGGGCTCTTGCCTGAGGAGAAGGAGATCATTCAGATCGCGAGAATGGCTGGCCTGTTTCTGCAGTACGGCTTCGTGTGGGAGAAAGGCGGGAAAGAGCTTGTGGACCAAGAGAGTATTTCTTTCTTGTACCTGGATGCCTTCTGCGCTGGCAGTTCAGCCCAAAGCTAGAGGATTCGTCTCTGCACCCAGGATCTTGACTCGGACGAATAGCAGACTTGAGTATATCTTGGAACCCGTGCCGATTAGCCTTCTTCGCCCATTGAGGTAAGAAACTCCACAAGCCCCCGGATAGTGTTAGTAGCCATTACAAATGCCCAATCAACCAAAAGAGAGAGCATTTGTAAGAAATCTAGATCATCCAATGAGGCGCTATCAATGACAAGGTGAAATCGACAAGCTTTTTGTGGGGCCCCGCCCCGTCCACGCCCTCCACTCTACACTACGAGACCATGCGCCCATGACTCCAACTTCTGACCATGATAATGCTCCGAACTTCGGCGGCAGAGACTTTGCTTCTTCATTATCAGTTTTACGAGGTATGGACTCTCCTAGGGACGAACGAGAGCAGGTCTTTGCAGGACTGAATGAGTCCTTTACTGAGTATCTCGACGACCCTGATGCAACTCGATTTCTCGACATCAACCTCGACGACGTTGACATTGGCGAGACGTTTCCGACTCCATCACTGATTCATCATGGCTCTCTACAATCATCTGGTTTGGATCCCCGAGAGCCACTCGCCTCTAGCCATCTACATCAGCCCAAACCGATCAAGAATCTCGGAAACGGCCTCTTCGGTCAAGAAGCCAATCCCCTGAACGCCTTCCAAACCGGTCTTGAGCTACAGGACACCAGGCCAATAGAATCTCTCCCTTGGTCCCTCAACAGTACGGAAACGAACCAGGAACCATCGCTGCCAAATACTAACAAGAGGCCACCCCCAAAGATTGGAAAACGCTTCTCCTCAGAGTCCATTAGAGTCTTGAAATCATGGCTTGCCACGAATATCCAGAAGCCGTACCCCGGACCAGCCGACGTCGAAGCCCTGCAAAGGAAGACAGGCCTCAACAGGCAGCAGATCACCACTTGGTTAGCCAACGCCCGCCGTCGATTAAAGAACCAATCTGAACGACCACCTACCCCCATTGTACGATCATCAGCTCCAGTGTCCATCAATACCATGGCATCCTTTGAAGACATGGATCCTCTCCAGCGATGGCAGAACTCGCCCCCCGAGCACGAACCTGCGACCGCCTCGGCCATTGCGCAGGCGATGCGTGGCTTTCCATCGACGACATATAGCCCTGATCGCGCATTCTCAGGAGACTCTGATCCCGGAAGATCTCTACGGAGCAGCTCATCTGCCGGTAGTACCAACCCTTCCCAATCCAGCTCTGCATACTCCCACACGTCCGGAGCCTCTCTCAGATCCATCGACCGAATACGAAAAGCCATCAGACGAAAGAGACGACGAGTACCTGCCGAGCGGCCCGTCGTCTCCGACAACTGCCATCCTTACCAGTGCACCTTTTGCACAGAGACGTTCAAGACAAAGTGGAGTTGGAAGCGTCACGAAAAGTCGTTGCATCTATCACTCGAGAGATGGGAGTGTACGCCGTCAGGTCCAACCGTGTTGAACGATAAGTCTGAGACTGTGTGTGTCTATTGTGGACTTGTCAGTCCTGACATGAGCCACCTGCAGACTCACAACTTTGGAGCCTGCCATGGTAGGGCACTAGAAGAGAGGACGTTTTATCGAAAAGACCATCTGCAGCAGCATCTCAAGCTGGTTCACAGCGCCCAGTACCAGAAGTGGCCGATGGACTCGTGGAAGGAAGCGAGCGAGGAGATACAGTCGCGTTGCGGCTTCTGCGGAATGGCCATGAAATTCTGGTCTGACCGTGTTGATCATCTGGCAGAACACTTCAAGGCAGGGCAGACCATGGTGGATTGGAAGGGGGACTGGGGTTTTGAGAGCCAGATGCTTGATATGGTTGAGAACTCGATGCCGCCGTGTGAGTGTTTACGTGGAGAGCACATTTCTTTCTATCCTGACTGGCGGTTTTAGATCTTATCCACTACGAGAGAAACTCGCCCTGGCCTTTCACAACTCAGCAAGGCCTCACTGGATCTCCAGCCAGCGCATTCGAACTCATCAAGGTGGAACTGGAGTACTTCAACGCCAACTACACGAACGCAAAACATGCCCCACCACCATACGAAGAGCTGCTATACGAGAGCTGCTGCATCATATTCGGCGCCGAGATATCATCCAAGGAGTCAGAAATTCCAGAGCCTTCATGGTTACGGGACTTGTTAATGTCCTCCGACGAGATCGTCAAGCAAGCACGGATACGACCGATGAAGAGCGCCGCCAAGTCCAGAATCACTGAGCTGAGGATCAACGGCAAGGACGACATCTTCCAAGCGTGCCCCATGGAGGAGAAGCTGCAGCGGTACACAGAGATTCCAAAGCTGTTGGCGTTGAGGGTTGAAGATGATGAGCTGCAGAGGGAAGCGTGCGCCATTGTCGAGGCTATGAATGAGTCGTTGCGGAATCCTTCGGCTATGTTTGTCAACTTTTTGACTGGGTTGATCTTTGGCTCGACCAAATGGCTTATCCCCTTTCGTCAACGGACTGGCTTAACTGAAGAATCAGCCTCGGCCACAATGATAGATGCAGGTGGTGGGTCACCGGTCGTTGCTGACCTAGTTCCAAGCATCGAACCTCTACCCCTCTCTATAGATCAGCAGATCCCCACGGAGGCATGGACATTCTCGGATGACCCGACGGACAAGTCGAAAACAGGCGGCATCGAGGTACCGGCATCATATCACCTCTTCGATGCCAACTGCTACCGACGCCTTGGACGTGAGTTGACGCGGTTTGTCATGAGCACCATGTCTACGCGGAACCCCAAGAGTCACGTTCCCACCGACGAGGAGCTGCAACATCAGGCAAGGTGGATAATGTTTGACGAGTGAGTGCATTCGTTATTGACTTGGATACACTGTTGCTAACCCTTGTAGTGGCGATCCGTGGAATCAGACACCGGCCGATAACCCCAACTGGCTTTGGCAGTTCAAGAAGGACGTCGGTCTTTTGGACGAAGCAAGTCCAAGTGAAGTTTTGGATGAATGATAGAATTCTGTTTGTGCAAGTTATTTATCTCTGCACATCAACAAGAGAATCTGAGATATGCTTTGATCGTAGGCAAGGTAGAATGATACACAAACAAATGAAATGTATTATTAGATCAGTCCTGATAATCCTCCTGTCTTAATCCCTCCGCATCTTTCCTCTAACTTACACTATCATCTCCTCAGCCCAATCTCAACTCTTCTCTTTACTCATGGCAAATAATTCCAAGTGAATATGAACGAATTGCCCCTGAACACCCGCCAGAGATTGGACGGTCCTCGTCTTCCACTGGCTGTCTATAGATGTTTTGACTGTAACCCTATCAACGGCCGACTAATCTCGCCAAATCTGAGACTAAAGGACGGTTAGTTGGACTGCTCGGGCACACATTGTCTGGGACCTTCCTGTTGGTGAGCACCTGGATATTCGCCGAGTTCCTGAAACCGCTGGGCCTGTTCCTTCTTGCGCCAAAAGATGCCAAAGGTCAAGACATGTCCCGCCTTGGCCAACAAGGGTCGGTCATCTGAATCCTCTTCGCCTTCCACCTCGGTGCCATCTTGCGATAGATAGATGTGGTAGTCCTTCGGCAGGAAGCGGCCGGGGTGCCAGACATTCCAGAGGATCGAGTTGATGAGCATGAGGACGGCTTCAAAGATGTAGAAGAAGACCTCGTAGCGCAGGATGGGGCTGAGTGTCATGAGTGATTCGACGTTGTTAATTTCCACCTTTGTATTTCCGGTATGCTCCACTAGTCGGTAGATGCAACGAACAAAAATGAGTGCCATGCTCATGTACAAGGTAGTCAACAGCGTCTTGACAGCCGTGGCTTGGACGTTGGCCTTTGCGCAGCAGCGCTGGAATAGGTAGGCTAGGTATACAAAGATGACGATGATGATGAGCTGAAGTGAGATGGCGGCGATGGTCAAGTGGCTACCAAGCGCCTGCTTCTCGGGCGTTGAAGAAGTGTTGGCCGACAAAGATACCCCCAGAGAGTTGAGAAGCTCAACAAGACCCATGAGGCCACCGAAAGTAGCGAGAACTTTGCCTGGAGCAATGGGTGCGCAGTAGGGTACGTAGTAAAAGATTCGACCGAGGACGTGATAGTTGGCGAGTTCGAGAAGGGGGCTAGATGGTGTGTTAGCTTAGGACATTCGGGCTTGGAGCCTGGGTTCACTCACGGGCACACGTAAATGCAGACCTGACTGGTAATGAATATGGCCAAAGGCTGCTTGGTCGTCGTCTTGTACAGGTAGTTATAGGCGCCGTACTCGCGCAGCGCATAACCGGCCGTGAACATGGCTCCGCAGATGCAGTGCAGTCCGACAAGTTTCCAGGCCTTGTAGCGACTGAGAGAAGCTTAGACTTTGAAGCCGAAGTGTTCGGGGGGATGTACTTACTGACATTGCCAGACGTGGAAGATGGTCGAGATGGCATAGGCAATGGTGAAGAAGATGGGGGCTCCTTTGTTAGGAGCGTAGACGTACAGGCTGTACGGGACTATGGTTGTCAGTGGGATCCCATATTGTTCGACCGTGGCTCTTACCAGGCTCTCCAGCTCCGGCCATCTTGAAATCGAGTGACAAAGGAAACGTCTCGTGAGGAACGGAACGTGCAAGAAGAAGGATGGACGACAACCTGTGGGTCCAAGGGTAAACAGTCAATGTCTTTCTACCGCAGCGTCTGCTCTGCAGCAAAGGTCAAAAAGAAATCTCAAGAAAGAAGTCCCAAGGCCTCATTTTAAAGACAAAAATGCAACAGCTCGCAACCAGAAATAGCCATGGCAACGCGTCATTTGCGACTCCTGAACAGCGGCAGCGTCACTAACACAGGATGAGGCCATTCCCGATTAGGATAATAGAAATGCCAAGAAATCGTACCCCTGTCGACGGGACGTCAGCTAGACCCTGGTCGTCGTGGGTCCACGGGGTTGACGAATGGTTCAAGGGATGATTAGAGTGCGACAACGTTTGCGATCTTATTTTAGGTGTGCTTTGTGTTGAGACGGCTAGATTGTGCTGAAATCAAAGCCGAATAATACATCCGAAAAGGGGACTGTGTCTTGGCTCGGAACATGACTGTCAGGTACTGAAGGCCCCTCGTTGACGTTTTGCATGTCCGAGGTAAAATCGAAAGTCTTCATGATCTCATCCATATCCAAGTCGGTTAAAACAAGATCCAAATCAACCTGATTGTCGCTTGGTGACTGTTCTAGGGAGTTCGAAGCCTGATGTGCCTGCTGGTTAAAAGGGGGCTCAACAGGCTGAGCTGCCTCATTGGCTTGACAATTTGAAGTGGTGAGAGCCGAAAAGTCTCCAACATGAACATTTAAACGATCCATAATCGCAAGAAGGACCTTCATTGTCCGCCTGGGAGCAAAACACTTGGCCTGATGCTCCCCCAGAATCTCTAGGCAACTTCGAAGGTGCTTGTGGGCCCCTGACTCGGGACCTCTCTGGGCGGCCATGCGGACGTGGATTGTGGCGCTTACGTATGTCGCGTATGAGACGAAGTAGGGAACTGATTTGAGACAAAAGTATTGCCTGTAGACTTGGAGCATGTGGTGGATTTCCAGCGCTGCTACTGCGCAGTGGGAGAATGCGTCGCGTGCTGCGGACGCTGAGACGGATTGGAGGTGGCCATCGGAGACAAAGGGCCGATGCAGCAGGATGACCAGAGAGTTGTACATGGCCCTAGAGTTATTAGCAGGGTTTTCATGCGTGCTGCAGAGGCTGCCTTACAGCAATGACAGCGTGTGGGGAAGGATCGTCGAGTTGCCAGGGTTGTTTAGATGCACCATCAAATGTGTCGGCATCTCACGCCTCCAGCGCTTCAACTCAGCGTGAAGAGCGTTCGAAGCCTCAAAAAGTTCTTGGGGATCCCTAGAAGAGCTCGTTTCTGAGTAGAGGTTGCACAAAATCCGATCCATGATGATACTGAGCTTACATAACTGCTCAAAGGTCGAGACACTGTATGTCGGACAACCCAGCTGTGTCGGGCGTTCCGAGTACGTATTAGTGTTGAACTCTTCTAGTTCTTCGTATTCATCGAGAAACTGGATTGGAACACGGTTATTGGCCTCTCGGAGTCTTGCAGGGCGACCTTGATAAATCGACTGGACTTTGTCCAAGGCTGTCACATATTAGCAGTGCAGCATCCTTGGGAGTTGCAAGTACCCACCGAAAGCTGCCCAAAACACTCTTCGATGCACCTCTACATCTTCTGGAGTGTAATTTCCCGGTTTTGCTGTCCCCGCAGCATCGACGTGAATCCCAAGATCAACAATCATGCTGATCGCGAGACCCATGTAATGCCACGAAAGACTCGTCTCATCACACCAAGAGAAGAGGGCGTCGGCAACAATAAGAAGAGCCTGGATCGTAGTTACTCGGCTCTTGAATAAGACTTGCGAAGCGGAGCTATGCAAAATCTCTTCAAACTTACTACGAAAGGGGCGTCCCGCCGAGTCTTTGTCATTGGCGTGGCTTCGGACTGCCGGGTCGTCTGAATACTTTGAGCCTGCGAATAAGATGGCGTTGAGTAACAAGTCTGAGTAGTATGGACCCTTGCAGACCATGTCTCTCATAAAAGCCGGTCGATAAACAACTGAACCTGCGTAGTGTTGGCGGTTCCAGAAATTTGAAAGAAGCTCCATGCCAAGGGCAGGATCCATGCCCCCAAAATCAAGCTTTCCCGCCTTGAAGTTGATGATCTCATATTGGCCTATGTCTTGAGTTAGCTATAATCACATATTGTATTTTCAACTAACATACGTTGCCTCGTTGTTTCGGCTAAAAGCTGATTCTTCACGACAAGATTGGATGGGTCAGCTGTGCCGCCGTCAGTAGGCTTTGGGGCCTCTGGCTCGAACACGACGCTCGAAGGGCCGTGGAAAGGGGTTTGGTTTGCTTCATCTGGAGTTGTGGAATAAGACAAAGATACGTGGTGATGAGGTTCATCGACTATCTCTGACACGTGGATAGTGTCGGAAGCGGAATCATGGTGATCTGGGACAAGAATAGAGTCGTCCGAGGAGCGTTGGGGAGTGTTCAACGACTGTTCCCGGTTCAAACTTATGCTTTGTAGTCGCAGCAACTCGCGAAGCTGAGCGTTCTCCTCTTCAAGACTGTAGATACGAGCGTTGGAGGGTCTTGAGGCAGTGTCAACGGATGAAACAACCCGCATTGCGAATATTCCTACCTGGCTTGTTTGATTCTAGTGGTGTATGTGCACTCGATAGCTCTTCCTTGACAGTTTTCGCATTTGGGCTTTGCATTGTCACATCCCAGCTAGCATTAATCAGTTAGCGCTGCTCGAGCGAGACGGACGGAGTAGTTAGGGGTTAGTAATTGCAAGTACCTTTCTCTTTCGGCAAAAGTCGCAGGCATTAGAAGCCCGCTGAGATCGCCTGTGGTTTGTTGCCATTGTTCAAGTGCTTGACCTCTGAAGCGGAGGATGACGTGCCGTGCTGGAACTTGGATCCAGACGCTCCGCTGGTGGAGCCAAAAGAGGAGAGATGAGTTATGTGATCACGTAAGCGGATGATCACCTTCCGTGGAGCGAAGCTCCTCGATACCTCGGACATGACACGGTTTTAGTGTTGTAAGAACCTCTCGAAGGCCTCTTTTACTATCGAGTTCTATCCAACTGGATGCTTGGATTTGATTCAACTGAACGCATGGCCTCCTCACGACCATGATCACCACTTCCACACTGTGTGAACCATCTACTTCTCGACATAGGGGGCAAGAGTCTCCGCAGATCGCCTCAACAGCTCTGTGTAGTAGGTCTCTGAGAGCAGCCCAGATCCATGATCAATGATAAACTTCAAATGATCCGCCGTGACCTCCAAGTCGCTCGTCTCCAACTGCTCTGCCCCAAACTTTCCAACTGGCGTACGATCAATCGACGGCATGAATTCGACCGATAAGGCGCCGTCGTAGCCTGCTTCCACGAGAGCCTCCATGATCTTGGGCCAATCGAGAGATCCATCTCCTGGAGCAAGCCGATTGTTATCTCCCACGTGGAAATCCACAATGCGAGATTGACACGCTCGGATGGCAGCGATAAGATCCTTCTCCTCGAGCGCCAGGTGAAAGGGATCAAAGGCGATTCCCACGTCGTAACCAACCTCGTCAGCGAGAGCAAGAGCCTGGTTTGTCCTGTTGAGGAAGTATGTCTCGAATCTGTTGAGAGGCTCAAGTCCAACTCGGATGCCCTTTTCCTTTGCGAATGCGGCGACTTCGCGGAGGCCTTCGACAGCCCATCTCCATTCATTCTCCGGAGTTGAAGTGGGAATGATTGTGCCGACATTCCCAGGGACAATGGTGATGATTTGTCCTCCTAGCTCCGCTGACAAGGTCACCACGTCTTTCATGTAGTCGATAGTGTCCCGTCGTTGCTGAGCGTCGGCGGCGATCAAGTTTCGTCTGCCCTGCTGGATAGTAACTGTGCCCCAGCATTTGATGTTGTACTGTTTGAGGAGTTGGCGTGTTTCTTTAATAGGGAACTGATCTGGCTCGCCAGCTAATTCGACGCTAGTGTACCCAAGGCGATTGAGTCGCTCGAGAGTCTTCTCCAGAGGCTCTGGGCGCATCCACGTGTGTGAAGCCAAATGCATGATGATGAGTGAGATTGAAAGTGATTTGTATGAATAAATAAAGAACAGGACAGATAATACAATTTATACCTCGATTTTACTACAAAACTGCTCTTACTCATCAACTGTGCCGTGTCTCGGAACATGGTGTTCCATTGGAGAAGGGTGGAGAGATGCATGTGTACGACGGATCATCAGCATCCGCCTTATTAATCCACACATTTCTAAGACGGAGCATCACAGTCCGCTGCAAAAGGCCATGCATCTTGGTATGAATGGTTGTATATATACTCTTTCCCTATCCTGAATATGATGAAAATGAATCTCAAGACCATACACACTCAGATACAACTCGCTCCAACTTAACAACATGGCCACCCACTGGACTAAAGAGTCAATCTTTGACTCGTACAACATCTTTGAAGAGACGTGAGGAACATGCCCAAACTTCCTAACCATACCTAACAACTTGAAGCTTCAAGGTCGTCTCTTCGCATGAGATCAAAGCTGCTGTTTTAATCCCCAAAACCCTCAAGCCCGGTTCCCATCCTATCATCTATCACCTCCACGGCGGATTTCTCGTCACCGGGTACGGCTTGTTTCCCGCCTTCTTCCCAAAGTGGGTTGACAAGTTGGCTCTCAAGCACTCGGCTATTATTATTTCTCCCGATCACCGTCTCTTGCCCTCCGAAAATGGCGTGGCCGATGTGCTCGAGGATCTTGAAGACTGCTGGCAGTGGACAAAGTTGAAGCTACCTGGGATCCTGGAAGCCAAGGCTCCCGGTCACCTTCTCGATTTTTCGCAGACACTGCTTGCTGGTGGCTCGGCTGGGTAAGATCTCAGTAACAGCAGGTCGTTATTAGCTAACCTCTCTTGTAGTGGCTACTGTGCGACGGAGCTCGCTCTCTCGCACCCCGACGATTTTCGAGCCCTCGCAATCGTTTATCCCTTGTTGGATCCCAGGGACAAGGTGTACGTCGAAGGCCCAGGGCCTGATGAGCCTACCATTCTGCGGGCAGACTTGAAGGACATGCCATCCAAGGAGGAGACTCTGGCTTGGATCAAGGAGACTCGGAAGGCGCCCCATTCCAAGGACGGCCTCGATAGGCTTCCTTTCCCAATTGCAGCTTGTCATGCTGGCATCTTTGCTTCAGAGATATTCGACAATAAGAAGCTAAACAGGAGGGAATTCTTTCCACTGGAGAGAATCGAGGCTGGTGAGAGGCTGCCGCCAAAGATGTGAGTCCATGGACTTGATTGCCAATCAACGCAAGCTAACAGGGCACAGTTGGCTGATGCATGGGGATGATGATGCAACCGTGCCGATCAGAGGAACTTACAAGTTTGTTAACCTTGTCCGGGAGAAGCTTCCGCAGACCACTCTGAGATTTGATGTCTGCCCTGGCCAAGATCATGCATTTGACTTTGACGAAAGTACTTGGGAGTCGCTCGCAACAGACGCACTGGACTTTGTCACCAAGGGTTGGCTCATTGAAGGCTGACGTTAATACGGGTTAAGTGATAAGGATTGAGTAGGGCCATGGATTTGAAGTAGGCGCTGTCCTTACATGTACAATTATTCATGGCGCTGATGCTGTTGGATCTGGAGGAGAGTCGGAATGAGATTTTCTATAACCCACAGTAGCCTTCTTATCTCGGTTGAACCTTGCCCAAGTGGGTTCATAGAGTTATGAGAAGAAAATTGATTGTCAAGACCTATTACGATTAGACCTCTTTGAGACCAATTCTCTTGTTATATAATGACAGTGTCTGACAGTCTTGCCGCTGTCTGTCTGGTTGCTTTTGCCTTGGCTGAAAAGAAACGAATCTGATAATCCATCGTCATCACCGCGAGGTGATAAATATGACGCTAGGTAATTTGAAATATTTTTGAAAGCCATGCTTGTAGTACTTTTTAGGCAGTGGCCTTGCTTGTGACGTTTCCACCCATCTTCTCCTGCCCAACCTCGGCAACCACGGCAGACTTGAGGTCGATCTCAACCTTTTCGCCAAACTTGGCGTTGATTTCCTCAAGGGGAAGACCGATAGTCTTTCTCATGTTAGCGACATGCACTGGCAAGGTTATGGACGTAGGACTGACCTCAGGAAAGGTGAACCAAATGGCAATGGTGCTGATAACGGTGACTACGACAAAGATCATGTAGAACTTCCAACCAATGTTCTTCAAGCCAACAGTGACGGGGGCACTGTAGGCGATAGAGTTGCCAAAGAAGGATGCAAACACGAGGGTTGAGCCCTCGCTGCGGAGATCTAGAAGCCGAAATGTCAACGAGGTTATACGTTGAGGAATGTGGGTGAACTCACGAGTGGGCCAAATCTCGGATCCATAGGCATAGGCGGTACACTCAATCGTAGTGGTAAAGAAGGCACCAAAGATGAAGTAGATGGCCACGGCAGCCTTAAGACCGGGACCATCATCAGTACCAAGGTAGAACTTTTGGAGAGCGGCCATGACACTGAGGATGGCAGCAGAGCCAAATCCACCGATGACTACAGTGATGATGGGTTAGCACCCTTTCAAAGATGGTGATCTGTGTTATGGGAACCTACCAAGAAGCTTGACACGACCGACACGGTCGAGAAGGAGGACGTTGAAACCGCATCCAATAACGGCGCACACAGTCCAGACAACACCAAGAGCCATCTGCAAAGTCACGCCAAATCCAAGACCACCCATGAGGACAGGAACAAGGTTGGCGATGGCAGTGATACCAGTGCCCTGAGCCATGACCCAGAGAAGGATAGAGCAGTAGGCTCTCTTCTGGAGGTGTCGCGTAGTAAAGATATACCAGAAACCGCTGGGGAGCTGCTTCTCGGTCTCAACCTGGGCCTTGATCTGGGTCGCCTCAGCATGGGCAAGCACGCCGTTAGGGTCCGTCTTGGTCTTGTGCAGCCTGACCAGAATGGCGAGGGCTTCGTCGTCTCGGCCTTGCTCCATGAGCCAACGAGGAGACTCGGGGAGGAAGTAGAGAGATATGAGGTGGACAACTCCCATGCCGGTCAGGACGATGAAGATGAGACGCCATTGGATAGCCGAGTGGACGTAGCTGAAGGCGAGGTTGAAGACGGCGCAGAGGATGTAGGCAGTGACGACACCAACACCCTGCATGCCGACGAGAGATCCACGAGCGTGAGGGGGAGCCACCTCACTCATGTACACGGGCGAGTTGGCAAAGACCATGCCGGCGCCGACACCGCAGATGACGCGGAAAACGAGGAGCATGGCGATGTTGACAGACGCGGCTTGGAGAGCACCAGACAGGATAACGATACCGGCGGCTACGGCGTTACAGAGACGACGGCCGTAGTGCTTCGCGAGGGGGGCTTGAGCCAGGGAGCCAACCATGGCGCCGGCGAGGAAACTAGGCGAGGTCAGCACACTTCTCATGATTGTTCATGAAGAACTCACCCTCCAAGGAGACCATCGGTTCGCTGAGCGGCATCTGGCGTCGACAGGAACTTGGCGATGAAGGAAGGCTGGGCCAATGTTCCAGCAATGGCATTGGCGCTGAAGCCATATAGATATCCGCCGAGAGCAGCTGTGATGATGACCTAGAAACCTGTCAGAGATGCTCTTTCGTGACAAGATTTGGTTCGCGTACCTGGTAAGTGATCCAGCTGACAGAGTGCGTCACAGCCTTGACTGCATCTCCAGAGCCAGAATCAGAAGAAGGCTTGCTGGCACCGTTGTCATTGTTCTCAGAGCCGGTAAGCTCCTGGCTCGTCTCGAGCTGAGTCTTGTCAGCTTCCGAAGCCATCTTTGCGTCGTCTAGCCAGAAAAGCTTTCAACGATTCAAAGAGAAAGAAAACGAGGCGTCCGTGAACAAGAACAGACAAGGAAGGGGACACAAGATGCCTTGAGAGAACAGAGGGGTTGAGAGGAGGAGGAGAAAAGCCCTGATAATGAAGACAGCATGCGATGCAACCATGCCGCATGCGATTCCCATGTGCGTCGACTGAGATAGCAGCCCGTGCGATGCAACCGAAGCCCACGGGGGGATCCTTTCAGCTTCTGGCATTAATCGTATGTGCCTACACAAACTATGTAACTATCCCCTGAGAACGACTCAGGCCCTTACTCCACTTGCCATGTATCGCTGACCCAGTCTCGCAGGGGACAAGCGTTCGAAACCAACGGATTTGCTCGACTAGCGTGCGGTACATTTTCCGGATGATGGACCCTAGTCTTGTAGATCCTTCTGAACGTATCATCCATCTCGTCGTAACCCTTGTCGTTGATAGTCATAGCCGGGTTCTGCTAAGACCTGCATGGTTCGAGGAGTAGTCTGATGCCCAACGGTGCAAAAACGGGCATGGTTTGAGCGCTCCTCAATCGAATACGTCCCTGATCTTCGCTTGGGTAGCTCTATTTAACTGCTTTTTTCTTCGCCCCTCGGCCAGTCATTTCTGCACATCTCTTCCACACCTGAACCAGTCATCATTCTCCAATCGTCTTTACCTATTCCCCATCCTAGATCATCATCATCATTACCATGCCTCCGCACGTACCTGAAGCCGCCATCTTTCCCGTCCTCAAGGACAAGGTTGCACTCATCACTGGTGGTGCGCAGGGAATGGGCAAGGCCACCGCAGAGGTCTTTCTCAAGGCCGGCGCCAAGGTCGTCATCTGCGATGTGCAGCAGGACAAGGGAGAGGAGGCGGCCAAGGAGCTGTCTGCTCTGGGAGAGGTGTACTTCTCCAAGGCTGACATCTCATCCTCTGAGGATGTGGCTGCCCTCGTCAAGTTCACAGTGGACAAGTTTGGTCGTCTGGACTGCGCAGTGAATAACGCTGCGCTGACTCCTGACAAGACACCGCTTACCGACTTTGACGAGACGTACTGGGATAAGCTGATCAGCATCAACCTCACTGGCACGGCGCTGTGCGTCAAGCACGAGATGAAGCAGTTCATCGCCCAGGGAGGCGGCGGTTCCATCGTCAACATTGCCAGCATCAACGCGTTCAAGCCACAGCCCAACATGCCGGCCTACACAGCTGCCAAGCACGCTCTCGTGGGTCTGACAAAGCACGCAAGCATGGAGGGAGGCCCGCATGGGATTCGAGTAAACGCCGTGGCGCCAGGTGCCATCTTTGTAAGTTGACAAGTCGTCCGATGTGGCAAAGCACGCGTAAGAGACTAACCAAACTCGAACAGACTGTCATGGCTGAAAAGGCTCTGGAGATTATGGGGACGACACACGACGAGTTCGCGCCAACCGTCAGCTACCTGAGCCGATTCGGCATGCCCCACGAAGTGGCACAGGGATCTCTCTGGCTTTGTTCGTCAGCGTCTTCGTATGTGACGGGAATTACGCTCCCGGTGGACGGTGGCTTCATGGCGAAGTAAATGTTGTATGTAGCATGACTCGCGTGCAGGAGCCCACCAGTCAAGGGTTTGCTAGTGCCGCGACAACTGTAGAACTTTGTACATCCATAAATATATCCTTGTCTGTCTGCGAGTTGAAGCACATTTTGCTTTTTTCCCCCTCTCATTAATTCCGCTATCGGTGTTATTTCACCGTCAGTGTTCCTCGGCGTGGGACCTGCATAATCGTCTCCTATGGTCCAACTACCGGCGCGACCGGGGAACCATGGCCGGCGTCAGGGTGGCACCCGGGGAACAACAGGGCCCTGTTTGGTGACACTCCAACAAGGTCACCGGCGGCCGCTTGCCCCAACCGAGCTCTGCCGGACAAATTTCCTCGGGACGATCATCTCTTGTTTGAGATGGGTCGCGGCTTTTGTCGACTAGGGACTCTGGGAGCCATACGAAACCGTCTCCTCCCCGCTCGTTTGATGTCCAATTGTGATTCAGCAGCGTCACTCCAAGTGGTGATTGGCAGATTGGATCCATCCTGACATAGTCGCCCTAATGCGGGCCGATGCAAGGGTGACCGGGAAGTCCTGTAGCATCCGGCCCCCTAGTGGAGTTTGGATAGTGTAACGGTTGGGGATTAGACGAAAGACAAAAAAGCAAAGATGACCGAAGAGTACGGAGAAGACCCAGCTCAATCCTCAGGTCAGCTGATCGATCAGCGAGTCCTGGGCATGAATTCGTAGTTAATTGTGAATAACCGAGGGCCGAGGGGGCAGAGCTGAGCAAGACGTGGTTGAGATTCAGTCAATGATTAGCTAGAAAGCTCCTAACAGTTCCCCCGAGATCGACAGCCCTTATCATCTACATACACGGGGAAACTATCCTCCTCTCGCCTAAGTGCTGAACGTGAGGCCGCCGTTGGCGCTCACCAAGGAACCCGTCATCCAGCCAGATTCAGGTGAGCAGATCATGCTGACCAGGTCGGCAATCTCCTCTGGGTATGCGGCTCTGCCACCAAACTTCCTTCCCAGCTCCTGCACCTCTGGCCCGTCTGTATCTCTGACAGGAACAAGAGGTGTCAGCGGGTTCCACAAGGCCAGAGCCTGCTTGATCTCGTCAGGTGCCGTCATGTACATGTCAGTCATGACGGGTCCCGGGTTGATGGTGTTGACGGTGCAGTTCTCTGCAAGCTCACGGGCCCAGACCCTTGCCATGGCCTCCATGGACGCCTTGGTACCTGCGTAGAGTGTTGTGTGAGGGGTGCCGATTTTGGGGTTGATGCTGGACATCATGACGATGCGGCCAGACCGGTCTGTCGGTAGGTAGGGTTTGCACACGCCCGTAAGCAGCGCAGGGCCCAAGACGTTGACGCGGTAAATGTGGTCGAATTCATCCTGCTTCACGGACTCGACCGGGCCGAGGTAGAGCACGGCTGCATTGTGCACGATGATGCTGATCTTCAAGTCGTCGCCACCAAAGTGCTCCTTGCAGACGGCGATGAGGCTCTCACAGTTTTCGGCCTTGCTAATGTCGGCTCTACATGGCACAGCCTTGACCGAGTGCTTCTCCTCGAGCTCCTTGCACAGCGTTGCAGCGGGTGCGTCAGAGGATTCAGTGGCGTAGTTGACCAGAATGTTGGCACCTCTGGCAGCGAGACTGCGGGCGATGTAGGATCCGATGCCTACAAAAGAAGCAAGATGATCAGGTTATCTGGGTATATCATGTCAAGGGGCGACAGGGAGGGACCTACCACGGGCGGACCCGGTGACAATGGCAAGCTTGCCTTCGTGGACTCTAGCGTTCGAAGTACCACCCATTGTTATCGATGAATAAGGAAGGTTACAGAGTACAAAGATTCTGATGAGTACAATGAGCTGCGAGGGAAGCGGAACTTTAAGAGATTCCGCGTTGCATGGTATCCACCACTTCCATGCTCGTGGTGAAGGCTTTCATTTTGGGATTGAGCGGTGGATGCACTTGAAGCCGCCATCATACGAGTTGCGTATCTTCGCCCATGAACCAACTTCCTCCAGCCTCCTGTCCAGTGTTACAGTATGCCAGGGCAGCAGACATACCAGGTCCACCATCCGGTTCCTATCTTCCAGGGGTCCACGATCGTCGTGTATGAAATCTGCCAAAGACCATTGTACCAGTGACCAAAAGAGAACTCCCTCTTAAGAAACCTTACTGGTAAAGGTACCTGATACCTTGCAAAATCTCAGGGGGCTTAGACGAGCGAAATCTACAGTACGTATCCATCCTATGATCGGCGACTAACAACCGCGCTAGGGTCGCATCTCTTGTCGATCCCCTAACCCAATTAGAGCACCCATCCCCACGCACCGGGGTTCGGCATTGGAAAATTGGCTCATGTCTATCCGATCCCGAGCAATATCATGGCCTGCTATGCCCATCACAGAGCCAAGTGGATCTGCCGTTGCACCAGGCACCGGCAAGCATCCATTGGAATCCATCGTGGACCTGGCAGATTTCTGCAAGTCCTAGGACCAGTACAGTAACAAGATGGCCTTGCCCTTGGATGATGGAAGGCCTCGGGAGAGTACCGCTCAGCCATGAGTCGACAAATCGTCTGACTCGCTGGTGCAAGGCATCTTTTCGACGGTCGACGCCACTCCGTACCTAGCTCAGCTCATCACATCACATCAGTCAGACGAGAAATCCTGCAACTGTTGATGTTTCCAAAGCAGGTTCCAAAAGAAACCATGCTGGTCCCGGCACTCCACGTTTCATCACTAAGGAAAGTTCCAACGGCGGGTAGACAACGATCTCTGCCTGTCTCCTCCCAGCCCCCATTCTTCGGACGAGGGAACCACAAACGAAGCCCAATCGAGGAAAGGGGGATGAAACTTGGGCCGCATGAACGCCGTTGGTAATTTAAATTGCCCAGCTACCACTGCGCTGGAAGACCCGTTTCTGTCATATTCTTTGAACCCCCCTTTCGAATTTCCACTTCCCGTTCACCCCCCCTCAAGCATTCCCTGAGTGGCTTTTAGGCCTGGCCACCCCATCGAGCCGTTGGTTCCTCCCTGTTGACTGCCTCTTTGCAATTCCCCATCTCTTTGACATCTCGTCCTGAGCCTCAATCAACACCATGGCGGCCCATGTGATGGCAGGAATTGGGGGTAAAGGAGGAACAGTGGTTGGAGTCATCTGGTTTGAGAATGTCTTGGCATACATCTTGGTCGGGGCGCGAGTATACACTCGTCGATACATCAGAGGTTCGGTTGGCTGGGACGACCTTTGTCTGGTTATCACTTCGGTTAGTCTTTCTTGGCCCGTGTCTTGGAAAACGTCTAACATCTTTCAGCTTCTCATGACTATATTTGCCATCTTGACCACAATCTCTTGTGTGCACGGAATGGGCCAGCACGTCGAGGACCTCGAAACCTATCAATTCTCGGATGCTCTGCTGTACCTCCTATGCGCCCAGTCTGTCGTCTCGATGGCCATTGGTATGGGCAAGGTGACTGTCGCCGTCTTCCTGCTGCGCATTGTTACTGCATCTTGGTAAGTCGGACCCTACTCGCCAAGCATTCTGGAGCTAACTGCTGGCCCTAATAGGCACCGATGGTTCCTTTGGTTTTGTATCGCCTCCATGATGATTCTCAGCATCTTTCTTTCCGTCGCTGTTTTCGCGCAATGCACTCCGGTGGAATCCATCTGGAACCCCTTATTGATAGACCAGAAGGTGTGCTATCTCAGCCTCACCGTGGTGGCCTTTATCGACTGCGGTACGTATTGGAACATGGTTTGAAAATTCCGGGAAATCTCTGACAACAATATCAGCATACGCTGCGGCGATGGACTTTGCCTTGGCTGCCTTTCCCTGGATTGCCCTTCGGGGTTTGAAGATGAAGCGCAAAGAGCGTATTGCCATCTGTGTTTCCCTCAGTCTTGGAGTCTTGTAAGTCACCACAAAGGATACAAGGTCCCATACGATGATCCAACTAACGGCTTGAAGTGCTGGTGTCTGTGGTGTCATTAGAACGTCAGGACTGGAAGTCTTGAGTAACTCTCGCGATTATCTCTGTAAGTATGCCTCATTATATCTCGCTCATTCCAAATCACTAATCAGGACTCTCTATCAGATGCCACCTCAGACTCGGTTATCTGGACCGCCAGCGAAGTCACCACAACCATCGTCTGCGTCACCCTCCCCGCTCTCCGTCCACTCTACAACAAGGTCCGCGGCCAAGAGTCGAGCTCAGCTGGTTACCAGCAACACGACGACTCAGCCTACAACACCGGGGGTTCATTCCACATGAGTTCGTATGCAAACAAGCGCAAGGACGGTACCGGCCTCGGATATCCACAGAGCAGCAGCAACTTTGCCAGCGCCGAGGCATCTCGAGATCCGACCACGATCAAGAACGATAGCGACGAGACTATTTTGCTGCAGGGCGAGGGAAAGAACATTATGAGGGTCCAAGAGGTCAGCGTGTCGTACGACAATGGAAACTCGCTGAACAATGTGTCGATAAAGCAAGATGTTTGATTGAAGTCGACTAAAACGGGTGAACATTCTGTAAAATTAGCTTGGAGTTGGATAGAGAACAATGAATCTAAAGCTTTATAACTTGCCCAATAGCTCCAAAGGCATGCTACCCTACGTAGGGACGACAGGTTGGCTAGAAATGTCTTGTTACCCCCTACAAGGGTGACGATACTTGCAGGGTAGGGTAGTTTCATTCATCAATTGTGCCTCGACAACATTTCAAAAGTGTGGCCCCAGACACTTCTATTCTTCCTGGTACTGCCTACGCAAGCGAATAATGGGTTGAATCGGCCAATCGCTTAGCATGGGAGTAGAGGGGGAGACCTCGAGCATTGAACCGCGTATCTCGCAAGCGAGGCGAGCAGTACATGGGTTTGTTGCGCAGATTCATAACATCGACCCTTGCTTTTTTCGCCAACCAGTTTCCCCACGCAGTCAGATCTAAGATTCTTAGTCCATCCTTGACATTGATCCATGATGATGGGTCCTGTTGGCTGAGTTCAACATAGAACCAACAGGACGAACTACACAAGGGAGATTGCCGATGGTGCCAAGAGAATGCTATTAAAGAGGAGTGAGGTTATTAATGCCAAGACCCATCGTGTTTTCCCTCTTGGAAGGCTCGTAACGTCTCTCTCACCCTGGATGCGCAGAGCGGTACTTCGCGACATTGCTGCCTCAACATCGATCCCGACCAAACCTTCAGATAAAACATTCTCAAGTCCAGTGGCTCCATCGACCTCGATACTTGTGATCACCATCAGAAACATCTCTCTTCAACTCCTTTGGCCACCACCAAACATCCTCAGCGTCCTTCTTGAACTTGTTCACCTCCATTGGACCTTCAAACTCGGGAAAATACGCCACCTTGCAGTCCGAGAAACTGACCTTGGGCTGGTCTTGGTAGAATGCATCAAACTCGGGTTCAAGGCTCTCTAGGAGACTATTGACGTCGCCAGAAGGATGAAGTTCTCGCCATGGCTCAACGCAGGTGCGGCCTTTGCAGCTTTTGAGAACCATCATCAAGGCATCGAGGCGCGGGATGATTTGATCGAATGATCGTCCGCTAAGGTTGTACCTAGCTGAGTTGTGTTCTTTAGAGAGAAGGTTTCTAACCTCTCCAGGATCGGTCTATACAAATATTAGTTGGTTAACTACCTTCAATAGGGACAGAGGGAAGGTCAAGTACCTTGAGATCGTAAAACTCCTTCTCGTTAGTGCACCAGACCGAGTAGTAGATATTATAACTTTCCCCAATAACGCGTATAGCCTTGTAAGTATTCTTGTCTGCCGCATGACCTGGTGCGCCGTAGCCTGGGTCACTCATGTTGTGTTCGCCATACCAGCCGAAGATGCCCTCTGGAATAGCCAGTCCCCAATACTCGATTGTGACATGCTCCTGCTTCGACCCAGCCTCGGCATCAATGCTGAGCGGAATTGGAGTGCCATCGGTGTCGGGCAAAGTCCGACCCGCGAGACCCATGATGGTAGAGGCAAGATCGGTATGAGCTGTGACCGCCTGGGAGATATGGCCTGCGGGAACACCTGGACCGCGCTGCGAATGGGTTAGCGACTATTGATCTTGGATTTTTTAGAGACTCACAATGATCAGAGGAATGTGGACATCTGTTTCAAAGCCACACTCTTTTCCTGGATGCATTCGATGCTGACTGATGTGATATCCGTTGTCAGTAGTGTAGATGATGTACGTATTATCGAGTTGGCTGGCGGCCTCGAGCTTCTTAATCATAGCCTCGACCATCTCATCGACTGACTGCAGCGCCCTCAGCCTTGCTCTCTGGTATTCGTCATTGTAGGCAATGACAGTGTCGTTCAGCCGCGGCAAGTCCTTCACCCAGCTGACTCCGCCTTGAATCTCAGGATTGAAGCTTTCGTCTCGTGGGATGATGTAGTCTTTGAACAGGTGGGCATGTCGTTCTGCATACTTGGGCGCATCGGAGAAGAAGTTGGGAGTTAAATCGACTGTCCCGTGAGGCGCAATGGGAGCGTGGACCAGGAACCAGGGCTCCTCCTTTGACAAGGCATCGTCCAAGAACCCATAGGCTTTTTCAGCCGTGAGATCCGGTGAGTAGAGTCCAGCATAGTTAACCGGAGGTTCTCCATTTCGAGTCATGGTGGCGTTGAGGTACTGATAGGTGTGGGGATCTAGAAGAAAGTCGGAGCTATTGAAGCCACCGGCGTACGGCTGGTTGTAGTTTTCGACGGTGTGATGATTCCAGAGCTTGCCGCTATAGTATGTGTTGTAGCCAGCAGCTTGAAGCCAGTGGGGAAGGTAGTTGTCGTTGATACCTTCGCGCACGATCTTTGGGTAACCTCCATAGGGAGCCCATACATCCGTCACCTGGGGATCCGAGTTAACAAAGCGCTCAGAGTGAATGACTGGACTTTAACCTACGTTGGTATTGTGCGCGGCTCTCCCGGTCCAGAGGTTGACCCGAGAAGGACAGCAGAGAGCCACAGTGCAGTAATGGTTGGAGTAGAGTGTTCCTTCATTGATGAGGTACTTTTGAAGGAGTGGCATGTGTTTCAAGGACTCCATGTGCCTTGTATTTCCATGTTGGCCTTTATGTACATCCTGTTGGAAAGAGACTCACCAATCTTGATCATCTGTGAGAATAAAGAGGATGTTGGGCTGACGTGAAGCTGCTGCCTCTCGCCAAAGAGACGAGAGGCATGCCAAAAGAGCAAGCGAAGTCTTCATGGCTGTCAATTCGATTACCGCGAGAACGCCATGACTGAAGAACGGAGGCAGGCTCTACTTATTCATGCCCTTGCTTGATACTCGGTAACCATTTCCACGACTAACAAGCTGGTCCAAGACAAGGGTCTCGCTCTGCGGGCCTCTCGGGCGCTAACATGACACTGCGTCTCAATCCCCGATGGTGTCATTCCGGCACCTCAGCATGCCATGCGGACGAGTGGAGATGCGCATCATCCCATAAAGTCCACTAACATGACACATTTACAAAGTGATGGGGACAAGGTGTCCATCGTTTACCTGCGCAGATGGATCCCAACGCAAGCAACGTCAATATGAGTCGTCGGATCTCTAATCTGACTGCCGAGCAAGCCGAAAAGAAGCGGTCGATCGACCGGGATAACCAGAGGCATCATCGGGCCAAGAACAAGGCGTACATTCGTACGCTGGAGGAGAAGGTTGCTGAGCTGACTGTTCGACTTGAAGAGGCCGAGGCTCTGTTGGAGCAGTATCAAGGGCGCGACAACGAGCAACTCCCTGCACTGTCGCATTCTTCAGCAACAGACTTGACAACTTCGACGCAACCAACAAGTACTGATGGCGACCTTGAGGCATCAACATCGGTGCCACTGTTGTCTGAAGACAGCATCAAGAGCTATCTTGACTCTTTACCTCTGGATCTCGGCACGGGCATGACCATCCACTCTTTCAGCGCAGCTCAAGATGTCAATTTTCTAGATTGGGACCTTGCGTGTGTCATGGGCAACCTGTCACCCCCGATGGAGGCGCCAGTTGCAGGCCTGCCTTCATACGATACAACCCTAGGCTCATGGGATACTACGAGCGGCAGCCAAGGCCAGACTCCTGAATGGCAGATGATGCCTCTCTACCTCCCGCCTACAACAAAGCTAGACGAGGTCGTCATCGGCACCGCAGCAGCCTGGCGAGCACGTCTCCACAAAGACGAGGAACTCGAAAAACCCGTCTTCCCCAGCATTAGCTCTCTACTCAATCGCCCAAGTAACGTTGAGCAGGGCCTCCCTGGGACTTTCTCCGAGACTGTGGCGGCTCAAGTCTGGCGGTCTCCTCTCAAAACACTCGCTGAGCGCATTGGATTCATGTACAACCTGTCTCATTTGATACGCTGGCTCGTCTGCCGCTCCAAGGATACATACGAAAAGATGCCAGCATTCCTCAGACCGACAGAACTACAAAGAACAGTTCCCCATGCCGCCTGGATTAGTACCATTCCCTGGCCGGACGCCCGGGATGCATTGATCAAGCACATGGACCTGAGCCGCTTTGAGGAGATGAGGGGGTTGGCAGGAGAATCTCTGTCTGTCAGCTGGCCGTATCCGGATTCGACTGCGTTTGTAGAGTCGCCAGATAAGCAGAGTTTGATGCTTCATCCCGCTTTTGAGGCGCATCTTCGAAGGAAGGAGAACTGGGTGGTTGGTAGAGATGTGTGCAGGGCGTTTCCCTTCTTGGAACCATTTCGCACTTGGAAAGATTGAAAAGCATAGGGTTGTAGAAGGTAGCAGTGGACACCAATGGATATTCTCAAAAAATTCTATAGGAGAGTTCCAGATTCGCAGTCGCCTTCAAAGGTCACCAACTGAAGTCTCGTCTCACGGCCTTTCACAGGGCAAGTCTTGCCAGCCCTCGTCGCAGTCTCATCTAGTATGAGTACACGAAAGAAGTGTCACCCTTCCTTGCATTCCGGCGGTTTAGCCACCAGTACTGGAAATTCGTCCAGACACAGACTGCCACTCCAGCACAAGCCAGAGCCACCGTTGCTGTCCAAGCTGTCTGATAGCGCGGTGCATCCTTTGCCTGGAAGAGCTGCCCACTGACAATCCCAGATGTGTTGGCTGCCATGATGAAGATGGCCATCGTGACTGATCTCTCTCCCGCGCTCTTGGCATTCAATGATACCCATGAGGCGTGGACGGGATCTGCATAGTTGTCAGTTATTATTCGGGTTTATTGGCTAGAAAAGAAGTCTCTTCCAGGGACCACGTACGCCAGTTGAAGCTGAAAGCAATGATAAGGGTCAAGATAGCAAATTTCGCATCCGCCTTGTCTGTTCTCACAAGAACTCGGTTCGCAATCTGCCTAGGTCAGCATCACACCGAGGTGACTGATAGCAGCATTGCATTTCCTTACAATCAGAGCCCATCCGATAACAACTCCTAGTAGAACCATAGGTCCCCGTTTTCCCCATTTATCACTATTATTGATCAGTTCCATCTCGCTTCAATTGGTGTGTATTACTCACGCAATCCAACCCCAGGTTACTGTCGTCACAAGAAGAATCCAGTATCCGATTGAGGTCATTGCATTCGCTTGAAGCTTTCCATACCCATAGGTTGCTACAATCGAAGGGGCGAAAGCAAAGAGAGAAGCTTGGGCAGAAAGACAGAGGATGGTGGTCAAGACGTGGCCGATCAGCCTCCAGTTTGTCAACTAGGGAAAGTTATCAATACTCGTGGAAATAAATCGGTCGCTTCTCTTGACTCACAGCTGCCTTGAGCTCTTCTCGGCTGACGTTGGTTCGGGCTTGAACCTTGGTGGGATCGTCCTGTAGCACGCGTGCAGTGAGGATACGAGCCTCGTGCTCGTTAAAGTACCGCAGTCCAACAAGCGATACCGGCTTGGCCGTTGATCGGGGAAAGAATAATATGAAAGCCACGGCAACGATCAAAGTCAGCATGCCCTCAATCTGCGATGCTATTAGTCACGGATAAGGCTCTCGAGACAGCATCAGCCTACTAGAAACAACCACTGCCATCCCGACAAACCACCAATGCCTCTCATTCGAAGGCTATGACACGTGAGAAATCTTCCCGAAGCTTTCGTGAGCACTTGAGACTCACATTCCGAAGGCCAAAAGCCCAGCCGCGCCGTTTGCAGCCATGTTTCCGACAAAGAAGATGCCAAATCGCTTGCTTGTCTCTTCTTGCTTGTAGAATCTAGTGATGGTGAACAAAGCCGCCGGGATGTAGCCACACTCGCAAACACTGTAGGCAAACATTAGTGTGAATTTTTGTTGTCTCAGGAAAAGCGAACTGAACGTACCCAAGAAGAAAGCGAGTGGCCAGATAGGCGCCGTAACCCTGGCCTTTGATGAATGCTTGAAATGTAGCCACCAAACCCCTGCGGTGTGGTCAGCAGTGTTTTTTACTCATTTTCCATGGTCGATGAACATACCAGGCAAGAATCTGAAATCCTATCCAAACAGCCGGTCCAACGCGGTAGAGCACGAGGTTCGAGGGGATCTAACAGACGTCAACTCTCTGAGCTCCATGCCGGCAACAGGCACCACCACATACCTCGAATAGCACAATGCCCAGGTACATGAGCTGGTTGCCAACATTATACTGAAACTGGTTGATTCCAACCTCCGGCATAAAGTTATCGGTCATTGCATTGCCTCTGTTCTTTGGTAAGCCGAGATCCTGATGGTCGAGTCAGCAGCACCCACATGTTTGACCGATCAAGCTGAAGGACAAAAAAGCCTATGATCAGCAAGGGCATGACAGCGAAGTCGATCCTGAGATTAGGAATTAGCCTTGAACACTGTGTAAAAAAATCCAGACCATGTACCTCCGAACCAAGCTTCGCTCTTCCTTGGCCGACCACTCGGGTGGTGTCTGGTCCCGCGCAGCATCATCGCTGTCAATTATGACATTGTTGGATCGCTTCTCTGACATTTCGACTGCCAACTGACCAGTTACTCGGACTAATGAGTTTGTACGGAGAAGTCATGAGCACTTGCCATCATAAGATTCGGCATCTTTTATTCGGCCTGCCTGCTTCGTCACGCCATCACCACCATACCCAAATGAGAGAGGTATGCAGCCAACTCGTCACTTTTTGGAGTTGTAGATGTTGTTTAACTAACATGACTCATGTGAATGACTTGGTAGAGCTGAAATTTCCCTATCCCTAACTGCTCCAAGCACGCAATCGCTGGGGCCGATGATCTACTCCACAGAACCAATACCGCATGCTCACAACCTATCCCACGAAGAAGAGCATCCCCGTGGGAATCCTACGGAAAGAATGGCCCCAGGCGTCGGATCTCGCCCCCACAACCCTTAGCTGACTTGGATATTTCCCGCTGCCAAGCTGTCGAGCTAACATGACAGATGGTGCAGCTTTGGTGGGGTTAGCCAGGGGAGGTATTCGCACGTCATCCATCCTAAATATTCGCATTGAGTCGTTATCACGGACATCTGAGCCGGATTGTTTCCGTGGATTAACTCCGTCACCGAGCTCAATATCGTATGAAGCAAGGGCATAAAACGCCACGGCATCAAGGTGAGTTGGGAACTATCTGAGGAGTTCAATTCTATCCTCTAGCACAATGACGGCTCACAAATCTCAAGATATCACCAAGAATAGGTCTGTTCAGACTGTGTTGGAAGTGAATCCCGATGAAATAACGCCGTTACTTGCCAGCGAAACTGACCGATACGACGTGAGTGAGTTCTATTCATCTTATTCAACAAAACGCTAAAGAGTTATCCGAAAGGCCTTGGAGGGAAATGAGCGAGCCGAGTCGCCTGCGGACACTCAAACACCAAAAGACGAAGAGAAAAGATCTATTTTTGGGATCTTATCTGTTCTTCTCATCGGTTTGTACGGCCCTAGAAGCTCCCATACGCATCTTAACGTATTTCACTTTGCAGGCGTCTTTGTCTCGCAAGCAGACACTTCTTTGGTTCTTGCCACGTATGGAGCCATCGCCTCCGAGTTCAATGACCTTCAAAACGCCAGTTGGCTTTTGTCAAGCTATATGCTAGCCATGTGCATGGGCCAGCCATTTGTACGACTTACTAGCCAAGGATATGAAGAATTGTGGCTGACTTTGACTAGTATGGTAAACTCAGTGACATCTTTGGGCGCAAGTTTATGCTTCAGTTCTCATACGGCTTGTTCGCTGCCGGCAGTCTATTCTGGTGCGCTTGGATTTCAGATCTCCTGATGTATGCTAACTCCAAGCTTAGTGGCTTTTGCCAATCGATGCCACAGCTGATTGTCGCTCGCTCCATACAAGGCCTAGGTAGTGCCGGAATGGTCTGCCTCGTCTCAATCATCATTACCGGTAAGCCCCTCAGACCTGCATGTTGATCAAGAATGCTCACATGAACCAGATCTTGTACCTCTTCGAGACGTCGCGACATATCGAAGTTATGTCAACGTTGTTCAAACTGTTGGCCGATCCTCGGGCGGTGCTGTTGGGGGGTTCCTTGCACAAGCAGTCGGTTGGCGGTGTTAAGTGCTCCGAAGAAACTTGGGCATCAACCTAACTGACAGATATTGTTCAAGGGCTCTTGCTGGCCAGGCCCCCTTGACCGTCTTTGCGATGCTCCTCGTTGCCCTGAACCTCAAAACTCCACAGAAGAGTCAGGACTCGGAACATGCAACCAAGAGCAGTCTCGCCTCAAAGCTGGGGAGAATTGACTTTAGAGGCGCACTCTTGATGAGTGTCACCATCCTTTCCTTCTTGCTCATACTGGACATTGGTGGCGAAAAAGTCCCTTGGGCATCGATTCTCATCTACCTCCTTGGAGGAGTCGGGTTGGTGAGCGGGCTGTTCTTTGTGATGGTAGAGTCCCGAGCGGTGGAGCCCATTTTCCCTCTTCATCTCCTTTCCAGTCGCGCTGTTATGACTCCATATGTCATCATCACGATGCAGAACGCCTCGCAAGTTGCCGTAAGTGTTTCTCCACGCTCGGGCTATACAAAACACTGACTTCTTTTCCAGTTGATGTTTTTCATCCCTCTCTACTTCCAGATCACCAAGAATGCTACAACTGGAGAGGCAGGAGTATACATGGTTCCATCAATCATTGGTAACACAGCCGGAGGTCTTCTTGCCGGCTTTTTCATCAAGCGATATGGCCGTTATAAGCTCCCAACAGTCTTTGCCGCCCTTAGCTCCGCTTTCTGTTTTACACTCTTGCTCATCTTCTGGCGTGGTCACACTTCTGTTCTACAGTCACTCTTTGTGTTTCCTGGTGGTTTCGCAACTGGTATTGCGCACTCAACCACATTTGTCGCTCTCGCAGCTGGTGTCGGGGAGGAGGACTTGGCTATTGCAAGCTCGGGGCTGTATCTCAGCGGTAGTATTGGAGCTGTAGCCGGGCTATGCTCCGCAAGCGCTGCTTTCCAAAGTGCGCTGAGATCAGCCTTGAACAAGGCACTTCTTGGAGGCAGTGTCGATAATGCACCCGAGGTTAGTTCCCATATTCGAAAGCCCACTATTCCATTTAGAAGATAGAAACTGAATTCTTTCTAGATAATCCGGAAGGCATTATCTGACATCTCCTATGTCCAAAAACTAAAGGGCAAGACTCACAGCCTGATAGTTGACGCATATGTATCTAGCTTTCAAGTGTCCTTCTTACTATGCATTGGCTTAACCAGCGCTTGCCTGTTGGCTTCGTTGACGCTCAAGGAGAAGCGCTTGCTTTGAGGAAAAGACCGTCCCAGTCCTGCTAAGTAATAAAGACAGGCTTACACTTTAAGTTCTATTAGGCAAGGTTAACATCCTCCGTCAGGGTTTAATCGTTATCTCCCTGCAGCCATGTCTAGTCGCCAGGGTTTGACCGTCATTGAATGGGTCCTGTCGCCGAATCAAAGATTTCAAGATTAGCTGATACAGGCAAAGAGAATTTCTTTCTTAGACTACCAATACCTTGACTATATGAGAAGATAGATATATTAAAAAATAATAATACCAAAACGTTGATATGTATGGCAATTGTTGGTATCAATGACGTCTGCGTTGAGCACAATAGTAAAAAGCATAACGACAACGACATTACTGTATCATAAATAATTCCTTTAAAACACTATGACCTATGTAAACCTAAGTCTTGATGGACTTGTAAGAAAATGGTCTCGTTGCCCTGCATATGTCGCTACGAACCAACTACGTGGATTATTTACCTCGACTCCTCATTCCCCCTCTTAATTCGCACTTCTTTACTTCTACTTTTAACTTTTCCTTGTACTTTTCGAACTAATTCTCTTTTTCCAACCCCAAGGTGGCCTATAACGTAAACTGAGCTGAATGATACCAGACAACGACCCTGCTTGCATGGTTGAGCAGAAGCTATGATACTCTACCATAAAAAACGGCACTCTCCACTGGTGGCCGCTTGTTCCATCTCTATAGTGACTTGAAAATCGAAGGGCACGATGGACGATAGTAAGATACAGGAAGATGACAGAGTATACATCGATGACAGCTGAGGGAGGGACGGAGCTCAGCCAGAATGGGAATGCGACAAATGGCATGCATTGATTGGTCGTCCTAAAAACGCGCAAGGCCCTCTATGTGTCAGCTGGCATTAGGTGTATGGGTGGTCTTCGACCAACATGCGTGCCGTGGAAGACAATTCACAGAGTCAAGCTCGTTTCTCAAATCACCACTTCGACACGCAGACTGCTACTGATCGGAAGGAGAGAAATCAGCTGCTCGGTGGAGTATGACTGCTCTTCCAAGTGAGCTCGACTCCGAAATCGATGATCTTTAATCGTGGCCATCACCCAAACGCGGTGTTGCCTGATGAAGCCCTGCATGTCACCCCGCAGCAACAGGCTCTGGCCGTACGTGAATATTGCTGGCATCATTCCATTGGACTCAAGGCCTAGGGAGCCACACTAGACTAAGCCGCTTCAATCACATCAAGATTCATTGACTGTTCTTTTTCCAAGAATCTGCAGCACTGGGTCTGCAGTTCCCAGGTCAGATCGTGGCCTGTTTAAATGATCCCCTGCCTCTCGCCTCCCCGTTCGCCATCGGAACTCTCCCTTCACATCTGCTTCTTCCAAGCTTCTTCAAGATGTGCGAATACACGACAACTACACACACATACACTCTCTGCAAGCAAAAACCGGTAAAGCATCATGTCCGAATTGAGGTTTACATGCTATGCGAGAAAGGACAGGGTGCCCGCCAGCACTGCACAGATTCAACCACAGCCAAGGATGCTCTCATAGGTTCTTCGAGAACAGCTGGGGACTGTCCCACTTGCACATCGAGCACCGCGGCCATAATCGTAAGCGTCTGTCGAGCGCCTACAATGAAGTTGCAAATTTGGCTAACTATGATTTTCAGAAATACGCCAATTAATAAAGCTACTGGGAGGATTGAGAGGAAGATGAGGTGTTGGGCCAAGGAGATGGGGGGGGTCCACGGTGTTAGCATTGGGATATGATGCTATGAAGTGTTGATATTGTGTTCTTTGTTATGGTTGAAGGTCGGCCCTTGATGGGATAACCGCGTACGACAGATAGAAGTCGCTTCCCTTCAACCCGGAGCCACAAATATTGGAATACTATCCTTTAAATGTTTCTCAATCTGACCAATGTCTATGACAATCTCGCTTGCATCCACATACTGCCTAGTCCAACACTTCGTAATCACTTCTCCTAACGTCAAATCCCCTACCTCTGGATATTGGTCTGCGTCAAACAGCTCTTCAAGCTCCTCATCATTTTTGTCGTGATAGGGCTCGTACGTGGTCTCCATCTCGTATAGCATTGAGCCGATGGCAAACAGTTCGGATCGAATGGAGGGGTGCGTGATGGATATTCTTGGATGCGTGGAATGTGCACTGGGAGCCACCGTAGGCTTAGAGCCATCGAGAGAAGATCCGGCAAAGTCGCAAAGCTTGACATCCTCATTCCAGTCCAGCAAGACGTTGTACGTGCCAATATCCACTTGAAACACACCGCACGAATGGATATGATGGAATGCTTGTGTAATTTGTCGCGACCATCGGAGTATGTCTTGTGTGGCCGGCCGCTCGTTACTGCTGCGTAGTTCTAAAAGGCGCTTTCGAAGAGGGTATTGTAAACGTTCGAGTACCATCTCGTTGGCATTTGCGGCAATGAATTTGGTGATGTAAGGGTGTTGGCCTAAGCGTTTGTAAATGCGACGCTCGATTTCTAGCTGTGCTCCAAACGCTTCTCCCGTGAAAGGTCTCTTGATAACCGTCAGGTCAGAAGTTTCAATAACTACTCCCGACATCCCATGATGCCACTGGATAGCGGTGGCTTTATCGGAAACAGACACAGCTGCTACCATTCTGGTGGTGTTGAAAAAGTGCCGTGAAGCGACGGAAGCTGATGGTGATATCGAGAAATGATTTGAGCATCACCGAGAGTTCAGGCTCCCCCTTTCGGGTTCCGGCTGTACTTTTATCCTGGCACTTATCAAGCCAGCCCGCACGTGATTACGTCGTGGCTCATATCACAACCCAAGCCTCGGAATCACCTGTGCCAAAATTGAATTTGCCAGCAATGGGACTGTAGAAGCAGCCACTCATACCTAAACTCGTATCATTCCAGTTTCTTTTCATCTTGATGATAAGTCCAGCGTAACCATCGCGCTTTCGTAAGGTGAGCTCCCTCCGCTCCAAGCCGAGTCAACACTGGGCTGGGCTGAGCGGCTCTTTGGGGCCGCAAACCTTGCGTTGGCTGCAAAGGGTAGCCGAGCTCTGGATCGACATCTCCGTTATGAGATGTTATTAAATCCTTTTCCCCGAGCCCCTTAGTTCTTCCGAGACGCTCAAGCAGCCCTAACATTAAATGCATCAAGTTAGTTATCGTGAAACTGATAGTCATGTGGGGTAGCCGAGAATATCTTGCAGGCCATTTTCCAGTAATCAGATGTGAGGCCATACTGCCACTGGGCAAATACTATATTCTTGAATGAAGAAAAGTCCCGAATAAAGTATCTTGACGACCATCTTAACTGACGGCTTTGATCACTTGACTTGTCGTCTATTATTCCTCCCCTATAGGTAAGTTTGGTCCCGTTGCGGCAACAGTTCTCTATACGTATTGCTTGTCTATTTTAGAAAGGCGTTACACGAACGACTCCTGGGGCTGTACAAGATGACAAGCTGTCTTACGTGGAGGTAGCCTGGAAATGATGGGAACAAGTTTGAAACAAGGTCAGAAAAGACCAAAATATGATTGGGATTTATTTCAAGGGAAAATTCTATGTCATACAACCAAGCCCGTACTTTTTTTTTAAGCGTTGCCTCGGATCCGCATGTACGGAATGTGGTTCCGAGGGTATTGCGCCGGCTGGTTGAACTTGCACTTCCAAAATGTTCGATAACTGAACGATGTAGTCAGTCCAGATTTCTTGAAGACCTGTTTCGTCATCTTGGAGCAGGGCATGTCCATCGAGACGGTGCTGAATCTCTGGTAGGTGGCCACCGACTTGACAGCGCTGTAGCGGCCGTTGGTCAAGGAGAAGGCGTCTAGAGCCGCCTGCAGCCCTTTGCACGAGGCCACATAACCTTCAACTGACTTTTTGACCTTGCTGTTGATCAAAATCTGTATGACTACGAGTCGGTTGTAGGCTCCGTCGTTAACGGTTACCTCAGCTGGGAAGTCTGCCCAATTGACGTCGAGAAGCTTGTTGGCAAGGGCCAAGGCCTCTTCTGCAGTGTGTTGATACTGGTCAAGGATGTCGAAGAGGGCAAAAGAGGCTGTCTGGATGTCTGAGGCTAACGCCGGAAGATCTGTGGCGATGGGCATGAACTTGAAGATGTCGCTGACAGTCTTGAACTGGCCTTGCCGGATGATGTCGACTATTTGACTCGTGGTCAAGACATTTGTCGGCCACTCATCTTTGAGCGTGTTTGAGCGACCCAAAAGTCCTGTCAAGGGACCGTTGGCGGTGCTGAGCGGACCTCGAGCTTCCCAGAGGTCACCAACCGTTTGGAGGAGGTCGATGGCTGCGCACAACATGTTAGACACTTTGGTGATCTGACATGGGAAGGAATCGTTTGCTTACAATCCTGTAGAAATTTATCGACTACTGGGCCGTCACACTTATGAAGTGTCTCGCAGATCTGTGTTGAGAGCTCAAAGATCTCAGAATAGACATCCTGCATGGTGAACTGCACGTTGTCGCAGCTTTGAGTATAGGCTAATATGCTTGTCAATAGTTCGTATATCATCTCGTACCAGTCACCCACAATGCCGGTGATGGGCTGCTTCATTTGTTCGTATGACTTGGCCACGTAGCTCTTGATAGTATCGCGGATAAGGTTTGCATTGCAAGAGCCAGCCTCGCAGGGGACCGTGATATCAATCAGGGTCTTGTACAAGTTCATATCAATCTAATGGCCGTGAGTGTACTGATCGAGTATGGTACGGTACAAATGCTCATACCTCTGCAGCTGGGGCAAAGACCCAACCATCCTTGGGTTTCAAGGGTGCAAGCACGGCAGCCTTGTTGTCCTTGACAGAGAAACCGGCCTTGGCGATGCACTTGGACCAGTCAGAAGAGGGTTTGAATTGTGTGTGAGGGTCAGCTTACGGTCTGTAATTCTCCAGCAGTCTTGATTACATTGGTGTTTTCCGACTTGAGTTCACCCTTGGACGAGATAGATGTGAACTTTCCGCTGCTCTCCATCTGTTTCACCTTGGGGAAGCATGAGCATAGCGCATTGTTTGAGTTGATGAACTTGTTCCCAATGGTGTTGCCGAGGATGCTGCGGATCTGATTGCACAGATTGATCTTTTTGGTAAGGACGGTCAAGCTGGAGGGCACATTTTGAATCTTGTCGTCGTACCCTGAACGGGTGTTAGCAAGATATCCCTGCTCGGGTAGCAAAGCGGTGCAGCTTACCAGGCACACACTGGGTCTTGTAGCAAGTTTTGGGCTTCTGCTTGGTACCGCAGTTGTACTTGACCTGCTTCTTGGTCTTGCACTTGTTGTACTGCATCTCTGTTAGCTGCTGACTGGTAGTAGCCGGGTCTCATCATTGCTGGTAGCCTACCACTTTCACCGTTTTGCGTTTGGTGTTCACCTTGACACCCGTGGGCACGGTGATGGAGGCTTTGCAGCCAGAGACACCTTTCGCGCCAGTACAAATATCAGTAATAGAGCTTTGGGCGATAGCCACATGTGCAAGTAGCACAAACGGTAGCAGATATAACAGGTAATGCCGCATCTTGCAGTGTCCGTACGCGTGACCCTGGCTCTAAGAAACTCTCAGCCTGGGGTATCAGGTCCTGCCTCCTGATTAAGTAGTTGGTATGGGCTAAAAGAATCAGCCCAGTCAAATCTCCGTTTTTCGACGGCCCCGTAGGGCGTTGTTCGCCGCAAGGGGGAACGTCAAGCGAATGGCTTGGCCCTAAACATCGATGGCGTCTCCATTCTGTCCACGGCGTGGTCTAGACCAAGCCAAAACCAGGCCCAAAATCCCCATATTGGACCTGCATGCCGTTAGAATCTTCATTCCAGACAGTCTCGACTTTTACTTGGCGGAAGTTCCCTTCAATACCTGTGTACAATTGTCTGGAATCTTACCCCTTATCGATGTGTGGGCAGAGCGAAGTGCTGTCTCAAGAGACTGTAAGTCGATTTATAATCAGCGGCAATAAATAATCTTTTAATTTAGCAGTTCCAGCTGGTGTGACAATGGAGGACTAACTAATATACCCTAAACACTCTGCCGGGATTTGCAAGGGCATCTGGGTGCCGTAAAGCATTCTCCATGTGATTCGTCCCTCCTTGTTCAAGACCGCACCTAAGCCACCCTCAGTGGTTCTGGAGTACGAGAGGCCAGGAACCCTATACACTGTATCCTCAATCTCTGCGTTCGTCCGCAAGTCGAGGCGGAAAACAGTGCCAACTTGACAGGCCCCCGTTGCATCCTCAGGGATCATGGGTGAGTTAGGGGGCGGAGTCTTGTTTACAAGCATGTGAATAGCAAGGAATTGGTCGCGGAACAGTTGACACTTTGTCCTTGAAACCAACTCCAAGGCCTCTTCCAGGCAGAGGTCGCGCCGTTCGCCATTTGTCTTGTCCGTGAGTCCTGCAAGGAAACTGTCCTTGAGATTCCTCGCAAAAGATTTGGCGTGAGGGAAAAGCCCAATCAGGACTTTGTGGCCATTCTGAACGAAAGTGGAGAAAGTATCATGTTCCATGAGACCAACTCCATCCGGGCTTCTCCATATGTAATCAGATTTGTCCATGACGCATGCGCTACGGCAGAGGGAAAACTCCAGCAGCGCCCACATCCTCTCCATCCACCGTGATGAGCACAGGGCATGCAACACAGGCATGAAGCGAAGAGCCATGGAGGCTGAGACCTCTTCGGGGCTGTGTGGCAGGAGCATCATGATATAGGACCCAGGGAGGTCTGACATCTGAACGAGAATTTCCTGGGCGTCGTGGTATATCGCGGGGATCCGGAGTAGCAAGGACTCTATCAATGACACATCCAAGATATGCAAGGGAAAAGACTAAAAAGAAGCCACGGTGTTAGCATTGGGATATGATGCTATGAAGTGTTGATATTGTGTTCTTTGTTATAGCTGAAGCCCGGCCCTTGATGGGATAACCGCGTACGACAGATAGAT